>BGPR01000256.1:564440-584336 GCA_013235015.1 Araneus ventricosus
GAATTTAAGAAGAGCTGATAAATAATTGAGGGTTGCTATGAAGAAAATTAGTCAATTTTGGAAAATGCCTGTCAAATGCCAAAACTATTTAGGCGACTCGAAAAATTGACAACTCGATTCACAAACAATGTATTATATTAAAATAGTTGTCTTCGTCCCTGTAATTTTAAATTATCTTCAGTGCATGCTGCTATTTGAAACATTTGAGTTCATTCAGAGTCAGTTTGAATCGCGCGCTTCTCTAGTGATTTTTAAGAAAAATGTGTGTATAGTTCGAAATAAATTTATCATTAAATTGATTTGTATGTATGAAATTAAAAAGCATACTTTCACTGATTTTTGCTTTTAAATAAATATTCGGCATGATTTTGAATTTTGTAAGAATGTTGAATTCAAATAAAATGCATTGCCATTGAATAGAATTTTTCAGTGAGGATTCTGGAGAAAATTTGAACTGTCAAGAAGATTGATCACTTTACACTTTCACTTTTCCCGCTTTTAAATGCGCTTATTATTTATGTATCAGAGTCACTTTTACCATTTCCATCACGTAATGTGTTGTTTCACACAATAAAAGTAGCCAATGGGCTTTAATTTCATTCTTTTGAATATTTCAGTATGTCCGCATACACAAATATTTATTCGCGTCCGTATGTTCCATGCACTGAATTCTTTCTGTTATGTTTTACTTCCTGTTCTATTTTAGCTTTATTCTTTTAGTTGCTTCGAATAGTTGCTTTCGAAATAAGATCGTTAATGATCTTATTTCGAAAGCAACTTTGATTTCGTACCGAAATTTCTCGAACCTTGAACTGAGCAACCATGACACTGCAGAAACACAAAGAAGGAATAACTGACCATCAAAAGGTAAAATAGCATCGGTGTCGTGATAGTAACCTGCGTGTCATGCTAGGAAATGACTTCAACGGAATTTTTGGTTGTCACTCTCCTCTTATATTTTTATTGCGGAAGTATTTTTTGGCATAAGCATTTTTTTAATATAGGAAGTACAAAATAGTGTAGTAATATAAAAGTCATTCAAAGGTACAACGAAATGAGTAAAACCTGCATTTGGAAAAAATAGTTAGACACAACAGCTGAGATAACGAAGCCTATTCTCAACATACACAATGATTTCTGTATTTGGGTGAATTTTATGTTGATTCATTGGCATTTTTCTGCAATTGGCTCAATTTGATGTCATTGGTGTAATTCACTGGAAAGAAACTTTCAGTCTGTATGCTCGATGCTTAAAGTATTTCTTTCCCCGTCTTATATTAAACGATAATTTGCATTGAGTAGCAATAAAAAAAATCACTATTTTATCTCGCAACAATGGATAAATCAAATTCATGTGGGCTTACCATTTTTATTGAAGGGGTAATTGAAACAAACTAGTCTTCAAATATTGTAATTGAGTTAAAAACTGACGTTCTATTTCGACACAAGTTACTAGAATTTTTAAAATTCGAATTATTCTGTTTCCTCGCAAAATTTTAGATCTAAAAATGCGTAAAAAATCTTATGTGCAATATTTTATATAAAGTTCATTTAATAACTATTTTAATAGACTCAAACAATTGATAGAATTTTTTTTCTTTCTCGTATTGGTTATAATATGTTGCATGCATTAAAAGTAGAATTTAATTTTACTAATTTGTTAGACACTTACACCTGCAATAAAATATGTCAATATTTATTTCATCATCTTTCTTTTCAGCTGTTGTAATGCTATGAATTCTTTCTAAAATTTGGCAAATAATAGCTTCCCATCTGATATTTCTGAGCTTCATTTTCAGTTTAAACATATTTGCATTTAGAATCTTGGAGTATTAATTTGCAGTGAAAAATGAGAGCGAATTTAAGGCTTTTATTTTAAAACAATTTTCAAAATGAAACCATTCTGAATCATTTGATTTGATAAAATTGTCCACAGTTATACTAGTAATTACTTGAAAATCCACTTACTTTTGAAAAATATAAAATTCCAAAAAATAATTTTAAGCTCGAGCATTGAATTCCTCAACCGCTGTTTTGCGAAAACTTTTTTCTTAAGCTTCTGTTTGATGGAAAGTTTTTGAGAATAATTTTTGTTGTCTGAGGCAAATGTATTCGTATTGATGTCTCGAAACTGAAGTTGCAACGGGAATTTAATCCTTTCAATTCTTAAAATATATATCGCATTTTTTTTTTTTTCAAAATGTTGTATATCTCGGAAACTATTAAAGCTAGGAAAAAAAAAATAAAAGCATGCATTTGTTGGGAATTTTACGATCATCAATTTGCTGTATTACATGTAAATTGGAAATCAAATAGTTTTCGAGGTATTCAAGAAAAAACTAAGAAAAGGGGGATAAAATCCCAAGATGGAGAAAAATTTTGAGACCCGTTATCTCGGAAACTATTGAAGCTAAAATAAAAATAAAAGTAAGCAATTGTAGGGAATTTTACGCTCTTTAATTTGCTGATTCCATGTAATTTAAAAATTGAATAGATTTTGAGATATTCAAGAGAAACTAAAAAAGAGGGATGAAATCTAAGATGGCGATAAACTTTGAGACCCATTATCTCGGAAACTATTAAAGCCTGAAGAAAACCGAAAGTATGTATTTGTAGGGAATTTTACGCTCTTTAATTTGTAATTTGAAAACTGAACATTTCTTTGAGATATTCGGGAAAAACTAAAAGTGGGGGGGATGAAATCCAAGATGGCAGCGCGAGCTCCCCCCCCCCCCCAGGATCGGGGACTTTTACTATGTTCAACAAGAGACCATCGAGAACATTTGTGCCAATTTTAAAAACTATATGATTTTTTGTTTTTCTTCAAACTCTTCATTTATTGTAGGTACTATCAATTAAGATTTTTTACAAATTCATCCGCTTTGAGACCAATTATCTCAAAAACTATTAAATCCTGAAGAAAAATTAAAGTACCTATCTGTTGTGAATCACACGCTCTTTAATTTGTTAAATTACTTGTAATTTGAATATTGAATAGTTTTCGAGATATTCAAGAAAAACTGAAAAGGGAGGAGGAAATCCAAGATGGCGGCGACCTTTGAGACCCATTATCTCCAAGACTATTAAAGCTGGGAGAAAAATAAAAGTTGGTGTTTGTAGGGAATTTTATGCTCTTTAATCTGTTAAATAACATGTAATTTCAAATTTGGATAGTTTTCGAGATATTCAAGAAAATATGAAAGAGGGGGATGAAATCCAAGATGGCGCCGCGAGCTCACCTCCCAGGACCGCAGACTTTTAGTATGTTCATCATAAGCCCCTCACGAAATGTGTACCAATTTTCAAAACTATATTTTTTTTTCAAACCCTTCGTTTACTGGACTATACAGTGTGATTTTTAACTAACTTTCTACTTCGAATTGAAATAACTTCTCAGAGTCTCACCAGATGTCGCTTCGAAGATGTGCAATGAGAGAGAGCATAAAAGGAAAACTCTTTTTTCGAAATGTCTTCCAAGCCTTCGTATTCAACCGAAGATCATATTTTTCTTGTTAAATATTGGTATTTATATTGTAAAAATGCAGCACTTATTTCTACGAAAGTGATCATAAACATTCAAAACCGACCTGAGCCATTAACGGTGAGTTTGGTATAGCCTATCAGTACCCAAATCCTGGTACATTGCATTGGCCACATTTTTCACCAGATATTAATCCGTGTGATTTGTATCTTTGGGGCTCAATGAAAGATAGGGTTTACACGAAGAACCTGAAAGACCTTTATTTGCCTCAAATATGCCATATAATTACGGGAATTTAATCTTTTTCGATTCTTAACATGTATGTTACATTTTTTTTAACTAACTTATTTTCAACTATAAATAAAAATAAAATAAAACTCTTGAAAATCTGTATCTGACACCTTTTTGATTAGTTTGCTCTATTGTATTGCCTCTGAAGGTTTCTCACTTTGAAAACCTTATCTATTATGTTCCTTTTCAATAAAAAAGTTTCTACTGCTATCTCCAACGGCTTAAAAGTTATTTCAGTTGAAAGCTGTAAGTTAATTAAAACTCACACTGTAAATATTCTAAATTAATATAAAATGAGTATTCTAATTGTTTCTTGGTGTTATTTTTTATATCTCTTAATTCGAAAGCAACTTAATTTCGATTCGTTCTGCCGTGATGTTTATAACACTGGTTTCCAATTTTTTTTATTTTGTGGGCTAAGAAAAGAAAGCCTATCCATTTTAGAAACTTTCCACTTTGCATTTTAAGCTGGTTCTAATGAAACAGTTTAAAATGGAAATATTGCTACATAGCCTTGATAAATTGATTCTGTGGTTTTTGTTCCACATCAAACTGTTGGTTCAAGGTGAATCGTGGACAGATAACTAGCGATTGTCACCCCATAGGTAACTGGGTACATACAGCGAGTCTCAGTTCCTTCCCCATTTTCGCAACCCGCTGGGTTATTAGATCTAGATCACCTTTTGTAATTCTTATGCTAATTTCTTCTTCGAATATCCTTGAGGGAGGCGCAGAGTTGATTAACCGTTTTTATTCTTTCATTGTCAACCTGACGTGCCCACCTTTTCGTTTGGTTGATCCCACGTGACTCCAAGGCGTAGAAAGGGTTTCCTCTAAATAGTGACCTATCTTTAAGGGAAATTGTACTGACCCAGACAGTGTGCTGCCGGGCGTTTTGTTTACTTTTCGGAATTCACTTTCAGAAGGACTGTCATCCGAATGGGGTCACGACGTATGACAGAAGGGAATTCTTCAGGGGATGCTATTTCTGCACCATCCTCCGCAGGGCCTTACTTCTATTTTATCCTGTCCACTTGCAATGATTCCTTTGAAATGATTTAACATAGCTAGCTTGCTTTATTTTTCTAATGGGAATAGCCATCCGTAATCTGGGCTGGGTTTTTTTTTTGTGCTGAAAAACATTTGGAGTGCCCATTATTTTCTCAAAGACGGATTTTAGCTTAAATTATCTTGAATTAACTTGATATCTTTCATTATCTTTCTGTGTAACTCAGCATAATCACAGTTTTGCAAACTATTATTAGCCCACTACAGTTTTATAAATTATTATTAGCCTGACTATTTGGTAGGATTTTAACTCTTTCGCTACTACCGGTACATATATCTCCCGCTGCAGTTTCAAATGACCCTATGGAATAAATCTGCTTTGTATTAATATGAGTGCATGTTCCACTGGTATTCCATAGTAACATCATTATTTCAATACCATTGGGACATATGTGACCCACAGAAACATACCAATGGGACTCGTAAGTCCCACTGATCCCTCCACCCCCTGGTGATTTACTTTTTATTTTTCATCATATTATCGATATTTGTATTGTAGTTGATGTATTAAAGTCCTTATTTTTTCTCAGAAAAAAATATTGGTAGTGAAAGGGTTAAGGTCTTGGATGTCATGAACTTCTGCGATTAACCAAGCTAGAATGCAATTTTTTAATCCATTTTCTTCGAGGTTTTCTTATATGTGTTGTTTGATTACCCCTTTAGGCTTTAAAAAATCAAGCTAGGCTGTTTCACATTATAAAAGTAGATCAGATTCCATTGTTAAAATTTTACAGTTTGAAAACTCTATTGCTAATTAATTGTGGTGACATTTTAGACATGTTTATTAATATTTGGTTTCTGATTGCTTTGCACTTTCCTTTTATTGGGCTTTTATGCAAAATAATGCATATATCAATTCATCTTGTATTATTTCATGATGTCTATTAAATACGGCACCTAATGTAAACTTTATTAAACCCCTAATGTAACTTAAGTAAACAGATTCCAAATGTTAATGGTTTTTTTTCAAGTAGTAAATATATAATTGTTTCTTGTCTTGCTTGTTGCTCTAGGGTCTTCATATTTTGAGCATAAGAAATTCTAGAGATAAACAATAGTCCATTTCAATATTTTCCCACAAATTGATATTTTGTAAACTTGAATCTTAGAATAGTAATATTGAATATTGTATGAAAGTTGAATATCCTGAATGCATATTCATAAGTTAAATGCATATTATAAATTACAGTTCGGCGATTAATATTCGAAAATTCAAGTTTAAAAACTATCAACTTTAGGGAAATCCATCATTTTGTTTCTCTTGGAGAACAAAAGCAACCCAACTCTTGAAATGTCTATAACTTTCTGAATCTTAACAGTAACGAACTGGAATTTTTATATAAGCTCCCCTATATAAAATCTCCCCTATATAAAATCTCCCCTATGCATGTTTTCCAAATTATAAAAGAAAACTTGTGCTATGTTTCGCACATGCGCAGTTAAAAATTATTTACTATAGATACTCATTTCCTTGAGTATTCAAAGTAACTTACTTTGAATTTTAATACAGTGCTTCGGTAGCATATTGTCACTTATTCTATAAGTTTCGTATAATTTCAGTGAAAACTCTGCATGTTATAAGCATGCGGGAAAATTTGGGATTTTTTAAGAAAACTTTTATATTTTCCCGAAAATACGTGCTATTTTTACGAAAATGCATATAAGTATTGCACACAGCAAACACAACCATTGATGAAAGTTACAAACCATTACCAGCTTTCTGCGAAATGGGGTCAGCCCAAATCGGTTTCTTCTTCGTCACTTTCTGGTCGACCCCCTAAATGCCCTCGTGACCAAATCTTCACTGTAAAATATGAGCCCCGCCTACTGTATGTCCCGCGATTTTCCACAACTGATTGCGAACCATTGTATTCATATTAACAGCAAATTTTTTGAATCTTGCGAATTGTGCTTAACTTTTGGTCACTAATGTACTTTGCTTGCCTTATGAAAGTTTAGCAAACTTGCTCTTATGCTTCCTACGGTGTCAATTCTAAAACCAGCGGGAGTGGCCTCCCAAAAACTTTCTCGCATACGAATAACAAAGGTAAGGGGGAAAAAATACCCCGCGCGCCGGAAAACGTGCGGTATTCCCTAAGGTGGGGAAAACACTCGTTCCAGCGTTCCCGCCTTTTTTTTTTGCATCGTAGAATGAGGGGAAAAAACCGAATATGCAATTTCAACGCCTTTTTTTAGACCGATTTAAGCGAAAATTGGAGACAAATCTACAATTGGGGTTTAAAGACTACATACGAAATTTCATTTATCTAAGTAATTTTGTTAAGAAGTTATGGCGTTCAAAAAAGTATGCGATTATACAGACCGACAGACACCGTCTGTCCCTTTGACGGATTTGGTCCAAAATTTTATACGGACCTACATTTCTGATGAAAACACTGTGTACCAAATTTTATCCATCTAGTTAGTTTTTGAGTTACAGAGTTCACATGAACGCTGACAGATAGACACACTTCCCGTAGACGAATTTTGTCCAAAATTCGATAGAAACCTACAAATTATGCGTCAAGATCACATACAAATTTCATCCCTGTAGCTCTAATAGTTTTCGAGTTATCGTGTAGACAGACATGACTCCAAAATTGTGTTTTTCGGACTCGGGGAGGTCTAAAACGTGGAGATTCGTCAAAATCTCGAGTTCGAATTTTTTGACAATTACAGTACTTTCTCTTTGTATACTTCGTATACGGGAAAGTAAAAAATTGGTCCCCTTTATCGGAAAATATGTGAACATTTCAATGGAGTCGGTTCGCGTGGTATCGGTCACATGTGAAACATAACTGCTCATGCCATCTCGTCTTATTCCTGCAGTAATAGCAGTTAGTTTAAAAAAAGTAAAATGACTTGATGTATCACGTGAGCATGAATTGATTCTTTATGCTAACATTATTAACTAGTTGACTATTTGTAACAGAAATGATGTGTTCTTATCAAAAATCAAAGGTAGAAACTTTTCGAACTCTACATTTCTACTCATTTAAAAATATTTTTGGGTCTCGGACAAATTAATTCGACAGATGTTATAATATGGATAACACTGCTTTTGACTTTCTTCTATAATTTTAGATTAAGTCTGAATAAAAATATGACTTGTAATTTAATGAAAAATTTCGCATAAACTAGAAGTAATTCCTCCCCTCCTAAAATCGATGTTAAATTCAAAATTCATTGTTTATTTCGAAGCTTTACCGTTTAATTTAACTCCATTTAAAATGGCCTTTGATTATTTTACTTAAGTTTGTGTATGATTTTTTTCTTTTTTCTTAAATTTCGGTATTTTCTCCTCTGTTCTATATTATTTTAATGAATGGGAAATTCAGCACACAAGAAGATAGCACTTATCATAAATATTCGTTTTGTTAAAACAATTTATGAGCAATTAATTTCTAAAAACATACACATTTAAGGTATCTCTGGCAAAAATAAATCTAGTTGTATGGCCTTTCTTGTACAATCAGCCTGTCTAGACAGCAAAGTGGATGAAATATTTTGTAACAATTTTATTTTGAAACCGATGAATGCTATCTCTTTTTTCACTTGCCTTTCGGTTTAATTATAATGTTCTACTATATTCTTACGTTTAACCTAGTAATTCAACCATTCTTACGTACTAATTAAGTTGAATGGTAGCGATTAGGTGCCACCTTAGGCAATGCGACAAAAGGCACAAGTCTTTCTCTTGTCGATGGTAGAATTTGCATATTTCCGCAATCACTGTTAATTTTCTGATTTGGACCTCATTTTATTTAACTTCCTTGTCAGCTCTTAAAACAGCCCAGAGTCTTCTCGCCACCTGATACTTGTAGGTCTGATATATGGGAGAATTCGGTCAATACAGGAAATAGTTCTTGTAAGGAAACACTTTCCGGACTCGGAAACAAATACTCTTGTTAAAAGATAAAAACGAATGATTTTTTTCGGCCCACCCTAATATACACCCAAGCACCATTAAATGCGAACATGTTGAAGAAAGTGATGATAATCGAAATCAGCTATTTGAGGGTTTTGCGGAAAACCCTGGAATCCTTAAAAAATAAGAATATGCCAAACTTGAGTAAAATATCAGGATAAAAGCACTTAGACAACCAGAGCATCGATAATATCAACACGACTAGCAATTTCAATCTTTTTACCTCCATAATACTATGTTCTCTTTCGAAGATTAACGAAAATTTTCATTCATCATTTTGCTCAGGTGTTTTAAAACAATAATTAAGAACCTCCGTTTGAAAGGGAGTTTTTTTTGGGGAGAGGGGGATTGTTTCTTGCACAGAGACTTTCTTGGAATCTTTGATAAACTGATAATTATAGTATCTTTCAGTATACCATATGCAATCAGAATTTTCCCTTTCCTTTATTTGTATCGCCAGTACATCGTAAAAATTTTGAGTAATATAGCAATATTTCAATGGAAGACTATACTTTGACATTGATTATCTTCATTCTTTTACAATCTATAAAAGAAAGAGCCTCTGTGTTTTAGTGCACTTTTTAAATTCTTTGGCGAGAAGTGGAATTTCATGAAACAAGAATGTAATGGTTACTAACATTCTAAACAGGACAGGGGTGAAGGAGAAAGAAAATAATAAAAGGCACTACATCGCGGAACCTAGAAAACCGCTACCTAACCAACTTCCGTATTTAATCCCTTCCTACTTTACTGGCTCCCTCCCTCTCATTTCGTCAATTAACAAATCTGCATGCTACTGTCTCCAAGTTGTCTGCCAAAACCTCGTCTAGCCCTCCCCAACGTTGCTTGGTTGACAACCTCCCTTTGGGTAAACTGGAGCAAATAGTCGTACCTTTCCTAATTTCTTTATTCATTATTTGATTTTTTTTGGCAACCCCTATAACGTTCTCCGATTGAGGTGATTTTTCCCCTCTCGGCGTTAAGCGAGTTGAGGAGTTTATTATTATCGTTTGCGTTTTGCTCGCGGGGGACCGTTGGAGACAAGGAGAGCAGGACTGAAATAACTCAGCACAGCGCCCGTCACGCATTGTCGTAGCATTTTCAACGGGATGACTTCATCTTCCGGTCCCGGAAAAAATAATTCAATCTTGTTTAAAAAAAAGTCTAAAAGTTGCTGGAAAAGTGAAAATGTCTTGACAAAGTGCACATAAACAAATCTATAGAAATAAATACATTGGATTTCTACAGAGTGAAACTACTGGATAATTTTTCTCAAAATTTTGCTCACAAATACGATGAAGTATAAGGAGGGTTTCCTGACAATTAAATAGTTCATTTCTTATTAATTCCATGTATGGGAACGATTATTTTAACTTTTGCCATTCCTATTAAATGAGAATATTGTAGATATTTTAAATAATTTTATTTATTTGCCTTCGAAATTTAATTTTGTATTCTTCTTTAAAAATTATTAAATCACTTAAGGCAAAATATTATCTTTCGGCAGTTTTTAAAAATCATTTGGTACAATGATTTTTCGAAAAGCTACGAGATTTAAATATCGTTTGGTGTAACTGATATTCTCATTTTCATTAAAAATAAATTTGTTGACGATAAGATGATTTTGTGTATTAGAATACTTTATATGGAAGCGTTTTTTACATTAAAATATATATAATTGTTATTAAAAAATAGATACACCCGATGTTGCTTGGAGTGAAAACATCTGCGTATCAGTTAGTCTTTAAAGAATTTGACTTAAACACTAATTAATAACTTAACACATAATTATGTATAATAACTGTACATGCTGGTTTTATATCATTGTGGTTTTAATAACAAAAATAATATAGATAAAATTAACCTTTAAACTACCATGGATGTAGATGCTATGTAATTGGAAGCAAAATTATCTCATCCTATTCTTAATCTTATTGTGGAAGTTTTCTTCATTCTTTTATTTATATAGAATGTTTCAGAGTGATTATTATTATAAGCTTAAGGAACCTTCAGCTATATGATAGCTTGTGTTCTTAACTTAAACACAAATCCAGATAAGTTTTGAAATTTTTTTGTTAATTTTAGTATACGAATTAATTTACCTGGAAGCTCTTTGAATAATCCCAAAACTTCCGATATTCCAAATTACTAGACGTAGTTTTATTCTGCAATTTCCAGAATATATTGGACTGTGTGAGTGGGTTTGTTTTGAAAATTTCATTGAAGTAAACAACAAAAACACACCAGCAACAAATACTGAAATTTCCGTATTCTTGTATAGATTGCTTGAGCTTCTGTTAAAAACATGATTTGAAGGCTCATTGTACACTATGACTGAAAAAAATACTCTCCCTTCCATCGTGATATTTATAGATGAACTTGACGAATTTTAAAACTGATATATAAACAGAATAATAATTTGAAAACCAGTACGATAGGAGTGCATCCCAAAGCTTATAAAGGACAACTGTGAGGTACGCAGTTTATGAAATTTCGTTTCACTCATTGAAACACTTAAAAAAATGCAAACTACCCGTTTCTCTACACGTGCAGACACCCATGCATTGAGATGGCAACCGTGATTATCCATGGTTCATATTTCTGTCTCTTCATGCACGAATTTCCTGGTGTTGCGTTTTTTCGAATGACAGCAAAGCGTTCTTTGCTGATTTGCAAATAAGCTCCCATGTTCATTACTTGTTAACATGACAGATTTTCAGCCAGATTTCTTGTTTCTGAAGGGATTTGAAAACTGCGAATCATTGTTTATTTGAAAACAGAAAGAAAAGTATAAATTTGCAAAATAATCTCCGATTTATTTTTGCTTCAGTGTGTTTGTCGAACTATTACTTTAAGCCAGTAAATGTTTTCGGAAAAAGCTCAATATACACCAGTTTTGTCAGCGAAACGCGTCATTAACAGAAATGCGATACCTATAGAATGAAATTTATTAAATCAAAAGTGTTCGATTTCTGCAATTTTGTTTTAATGACTTTAACGATGAAGAAATGATTGCCAGAGAGGAAATGGGCTCATATTAAACCCTTTGCACTCGGAAAAGTCATTAGATGCATGATTTATCACAGAATACAAGTGTTCATTTTATTGCTTCGAGAAGTAAAAGTTGTAAACGTTGATTTTTTTTTTCAGAAAATTAATCAGCTACTTATATAATTTGTAGTTAAATCTAAGTATGGAAATGAAGAACAGGCCATCTCGAGGCCTCCACCAACGAAAGGAGCCATCCAAATGCAAAGACACAAAAATTTCAAAAATATTATTTTTGTGTCGTGGCATGAGATTTGGGTAAGGTAAGACAAGTCATAAATCTTAGAACTTCAGGAAACTTGTCAGTGACATGAACTACGGTACTAATGGTCCCATTAATATTCATATTCAATAATTCTTTTGATCTGGACATTAGAAAAAAAATGTTCCTTGCACAATCAGATAGTTTTCGCATCAATGTCAGGGTTCATACAAGATTTCCTCCCAGTCTTCGACATTTGCATCAGTTTATTTCAATACACATTTGCCATGAAGGAGACCGAATTTTGGGAAAATAACGCTTCATCTGAGCTCTACCGGAAGTAAAGTTTCATCTGCTAGCGGACACATGTATATGCGTTCCCATTTGATAGACATCACACCTGACGCCGGGTGACGTCAGCGGTATCTATTTTCCCTCATGTGAACGAATAAAATTATAGGTTGCATGGACTCGTCTCTATAGGCAGCCGTACAGTACCAGTGTAGGTGTACATATTTTTGGATTCTTGTGCAAGTAGCATCGATTTTTGCTGCAACCGCGGTAAAATGTGAACTACTCGTTTTGAATGAGTGGAGTAATCGATATTTTATAAGAAGTTTATGAGCAACTTTATAAAATTGTATTTACTGAATCAAATTCTTTTTCAAGAATCGCTGTTTTAATGGATATTTTTACCTCATTAAGAGTGATAATTATCATCCAGCTCAAACGTCGTGAGTGTCAAAGAGAAAACGGCTTGAAACGTCTACAAACCTTGACGTTTTGAAATTCTAATGGAACTGTACTTATTTTCTTCCAAGTTATAAAGCCCAGGAATTTTAATTGAACGTATCGCAACAAAATTAAAAGTAATTAGAACACAGCAAATTATACATTTTTATATAACTGATGTTTGCAATTTATGAGTTTATTTTTGTGTTTACAATTTCCTATCCGTTAAGTAAGTTTGAATGCAAAATGTAGGCCACTTACTGGTATAAATTATTTTTTGACATCTAAAAAAGGGGAACGAAAGCATAGTTTTTATGAATTGGTAGAACCTAACTAATAATTCTTGGAATGAAAAAAATATGAATTTGAGCTCGATTATCTCTTAAAATATAGTTAATTAATGTTTTCATAACCCGAAACTAGCTCATTTCTTTCATATTTAGCTCTCTTACAGAAGGTTTCTTTTTTAATTGACTTTCGCTATTCAATCTTGTAAAATCTGTTGTTTTAAAAGCTGCTTCAAAATAGACATATTTTCTTCTAAAAAATGCTAGTGTGTTGTGTTTTCTTTCTTTTTTTAGATTTGTATTTTATTTTATTGTAAATTTCCATTTACGGCAGTTGTTTGAAGTTATCGGGAATTTTGCACATTTATCAGTAGCAAAATGTTTCATAACATTGCGTTTAATACATACAAAACCTTTCAAGATAATTTTCCAAATAACATTATTTCAGGTGCCTTTATGGTAAGGAAATTAATTTTTAACTATTAACCTTAACTATTTACCATAATCATTTTTTGAACTTTCTGTCAAAGAATCGATATTCTCCCCTCGATTTACTGGTATACTTCCTCAATATGGCGCCTCTGCGATTAGCCTCGTGCTATATAAGGATGAAAATCGTGTATGCATTTGAAATTTGATCAATAAATTTTGTGTAAAGCCCACATACCGAATTTTCATTACTTCTAAATTGTTGTGCTTCTGAGTTATTGTGTTTTCATACACACGGATAGACAGTCTATTCAACGGTGGAATTGATCCAAAATGCGACAGATATTCAATTTCAATGCCATTTATCTGGCTCGTTGCTTTTTTGAGCCTAATCGTGTTCACATACACTCATAATTCTAAAAATGAGTTTTTCGGACTGAATATTCAGTAAAATCTCAAGATGGAACACTTTCTTCTTGTATTCTTCATATGCGAGAAAGGTTTGTTTGCTTTCTCCTTTCCTATTTTCGATCTTAACGTAAAGTCTTTTTTTTTTAATTATTCAGTTTTTAGTTCTGTTTCATTAATGTATGACATCGCTTCAAAATTAATTCACTTTGAACAACTTATATAGAAAACTTAAAAATTATTTTTAAAAAAACATGTGGACTGTTAATCGCATAATGCAATATATACAAATATAAATACATCCCTCATCCCACGATTTTGTTTTTTCTAATGTGCTATACTAATTTTTACTGTCATCAGTCGAGTTGACGCACGAAATTATTTTATAATTAATTGTTTTAAACACATGAAATTTGTCTTGCATGTTGAAATGTTTTTAAGAAAATCCTAAAAACCACTGGTATGTAAGCTTTCATATTCATTCATGTCTATTTATTTAATTAGTTGTATGCTAAATTTATCATTTCGATGATGTAACTGAATGCTGTAAAAAAAATTGTGCTAAATGCAACAAAAATGCCTGCGGAAAATGTTTTTCAAAACTAGAACTAACATGTAAAAAATTTAATAAAGATTTTTCATAGTGTATGGTTTATTTAAATTAAATTAAAACTGCTTTTTTTCATAAAACCTCATTTTGTTATGCGAATCAAATAGGTTCATTTCAGTAAAAATAGGTAGATAATGAGCAAACGTAAATCTAGTGTTTAACTTTATTTCAGAAATCTAAAATATTTTTGACAATGAAAGCGACATTTTCGTTAGTTCCTGGATTGTAAATCAATGCATTTTTTTATATATATCTAACTTTATTAAGAAAGTAAGGTCGATTTGAAATCCTAATATCACAGCGTATTTCATACAAATATCATAGACTATTTTACATTTCTTTTTCATGCTGAGATTTTTTTCCAGGAGGAATTGTTTATTTCAAGTATGAGATTAGAAATGTGTACTTTATGTTACATAATTTGTATGGTTGATGTGTACCATTTAGCTGATATTTTGTTTGCAAATTTCTATCGAGAGTAGTTTCGTATTTGTTGTATATCTCGGAGTATGAATTCTTTACGATGATGGATAATTATATAAATTTATCCAATCTTCTCTTCCGTCGTGCATAAATAACAATCTCCAGTTTTACCTTTTTTTCTATCTAATAATAGGCAGATCTGGAAGTTGTTAGATTTATTTATTGTATTGAAGGCAAAGATAAATACAACCGCATTCTTTTACATAATCTTAAGATTTATCATTCACCGTTTATTGAAATCTAAACAGACATCTTTACATTTCATTACTCTCAATGTAGTAACTGCACAGTTATAAATGTATAGTAAAAGTTATCCAAAACTGTTGTTTTAACGGTCGATGTATTCCATTAAGCTGTGCTTTTACAGAAGTATATAAAAGACAGTTTAATACCAATGAGACTAAAAATGTGTTTATGAACACAGATGATTGGACAGTCCATCCGTAAGGTGTATTTATCTCGCTTGACTTCTGACTCCCCGAATTTTCTTTAAAAATGAATAATTATTTGGAAGTCCATTTAAGAACCTGGCGGAAATGAATTTCGTATTCAAGTATCCGGTGAACGATATGTCTATTTAAATGTCTACTGACCGATTGCTTACTTTCTGCTTAAAATACGCATAAAGATTTCTTTTTCTTTCAGTTTCTGTTGCATGGCTGCGCTAAGAATCTTGTGATGCGTTAAAAAATCACGAAAAACGAACCTCACAATGCCAAATGAACACCACTTCTCCGGGGGAAAAAAGCAACCATTCTTTTGTAACCATTGCAAGCAAAATATTTAGGAATCGGAAATATTTAGCTGTAAGTGAAAGCAGGTATGTGGAACCTTAAAGTAATTCACGCGAAGGATAGACATTGATAGCTTTGATACGGTTTTCAAGTCCTCATGGTTGAATGAATCCTGACGATCAAAGGGATTCCCTTGCCACCTGTTCGAGAAGAAGAGTGCCGCGAAAAGATCTGTTCAGCCTCACTCGGCTGGAACGAGAAAGTACCTTACCGGTTCTTGTCATTTCCTCAATTTACTCAGATTTATTCAATAAATGCTTCACGGGAGGCAACAAGCGGCTTGAATAAAGCGTGAAGAAAGAACTCAAAATAACTGAGCTTAAATAACAACTAACTGTTATTTTGCCAGCGAAGGATTCCCCGTCTTTTTTTTTTTTATCAGTGGTTGCAATTTTCTTCTAGATTTTCTCAAAAGATATTTAAAAGAAAATGAATTTCCCATTTGATCGCTTCGGAGACTGATTTCTTCTGTCCGATGTAGCTGAAGTTCGTCTATAATTGCTTCCGAAATTGACGAGGGAACAAAAGTAGAATTTCTTTGACTATAAAGACGTCGGAGGTTTCGTGGTAGCTTTATTTTACATTCAAAATCAAAAGGTTGTGAATACGAGGATTATTTGTTCTACATAATTTGAGGCTTTTAGAGAACCATGAAGTTTAATTCTCTGGTATCTCGATCGTGAATTTTAATATAATGCTTCAGTGGCATATTGTCATGTATTCTGCAAGTTTCATATGATTTTTCAGAAAACTGCGTGTTATAAGCAAAAAATATGCGAAAAAAATTAATGAATTTTAAGAAAATCTTTAAATCTTCTTGAAAATACGTGCTATTTTAACGAAAATTCATGTAAGTTTTGCGCACAGCACACAAAACCATTGATGAAAGTTACACATCATTATCAGCTTTCTGTGAAACGGGACGAGACTAAATAATTTTCTTCGTCACTTTTTGATCGGTCCTGTAAATACACTCGTAACCAGTAGCGTAGCTGCAATCAGGGCCGACTCCAAAGTATTCGGCGACCTGTTCGAAATTATTGTGGCACCCCCTTGTATACATTGTATATTGGTACATATGCTAAAAGATTTAACTATAATTATTAACTATACTTATCACCTATAATAATTATTTACTGTAGTAAATGATTTAATTATAGTAAAAGATTTAACTGTGCTATGAATATACGAATTTTCAAATTTATGATTAGGAATTGGCGCCCCTACACCCTCGGCGCCCTGTGCCGCGGCACAGCCTGCACACCCCTGGAGCCACACCCCTAGCTGCAATTTTTGCCGCCTGAGGCGAATTTTGCCCTATGTGTCCCATGCCACCCTTCCTTTACAAGTTACAAATACCTCAAAATAAAAGATAAATTCCAAGGGGAAAAATTTATTTAATTATGCAATTCGTCGTTTGACGCTCTTGATCTCCGCAGATAGGTTGCGAAATGGCGCGTCCACCTCCAGACTTCTTTCACAAACCGCCAATTTACCGAGAAAAGATGAAAAATATTAATTAATTACAATAGATATTTTTTTATGTACGCAATGATTGAACTAGTGCCGCTGCTCTACTTAGTTATAAAACTGTTTTCCTACATGTCTGATTTTGCCGCCCGGGGCGGACCTCCCCCTCTATAGCTACTCCACTGCTCGTAACCGAATCTTCAATGTAAAATGTGAGTTCCGACGCTTGTAAATCCTAAAATTCTCCACAACGAATTGTGATCCATAATATCGGTATTAACTCCAACTTTTTCTCATTTTGCAATACTTTTGGCCAGTAGTATAAATTTATTTACAAGCAATTCCAATTTTTGTTGTATAAAGTAAGTTTATTGATTATACACATAAAGGTAATATAAAATATATAGCAATTTCATTTGAAGTGGGATCTGACCTTATATGGGTTTTTTGAGAACATACTAGATTCGCCCGTAACCGTCCCTCACGACGAATTTTCACCGTATTGATATGAGGAATCTTAGTTTGCTTTGATTTGTTACCATTTCTTTGCTTTACTTTCATCAAAATCACCTATTTTGTAAAAACAGTTGGTGTTATTTTATTCAAAACTTCTTACTTCCAGAATCCAGATGTTTATTTGCTATCATATATTAACGGTAGCTGTCAGATACAAACAAGGCACTAAATTATTTATTATATCCTTTAGTCTTTATGGGGTTTTATAGTTACTGAAAAAGACTTTTCTTGAGTTAATCTATCATATTACGAATCCTAAATAGCCTCTTAGATAAAATCGAATTTACTGTCAAAACGTATAAGCTGTGACGTTTAATTGTCGAAGTAATTGAAATGAGCGAAATGTCCGCTGCATGCAGTTTTTGTTGCTACCTCCTACCTACGCAGTTTCTACAGCGAGTCATGCATAAAGTTTCCACTCTGTCTCTAGATTTTCAAATGCACGTCTTGTAATTGCAAGATGGAGTTCCGTCTGAGTTTTGCTCCGTGATGAGCATTGACAATGCTTGATTTCCTCAGAAGACGGAGAAGATCCTACTGTTTGATATGCTTTGCGAAGTGGTCATTTGCTTTACCATAACTAATCTTGATGCAAAAACAACTTGTTCAGGAACTAACTTGATGAATGAATCGATAAGGATATATGAATCCCTGGCAGAATTTTTTGTGCTTTAGACAAGTCAACATTACACAGAAATGTTGTTTAGCAAAAAACATCCGTTTAATGGTCACTGCTGATACAGTGAAAGTTGTTTAATAATGACCTCTGATTCTGAGATTTTGGAAGAAAATGAGATTCTTTCACACTGGCAGAAGTTAAAATGATCATAATGAATAGGATGGATACTACTTAATTGCCTTAATTCTCATAAAAATGTGGATAAATCCTGTTTGCTTTTTCTTTTTGATTGTTGATGTAGTTAGAATTTTATGATCAATTCTGTCAACTTTCCTTTCGTACAGTTATAACCTTATGATCAAACCCAGAACTCTAAATGTCCAAGAATTAAATTCCGAAAGTGTGTGTTAATTTGAAGGGTACTTAGAACTATTTGCGCTAATGTTAATAACATTCATCAGAATTATTTTGCCTTTGAAATAACGACTTGAATGGTGTATTTCAAACCTGGTTTTAAAATGTCACCGTTTTGACTTAATTTTAAATACAGAAGGAATCGCTTTTTCTCATTCCGGAGTTAAGTGGCTTTTAATATTAATTATGCAGATAACGAGTCATGGTTATCCTTACATTGAATTTAGAGTGGTGTATGCTATGTTACATTTGGTAACCTTAAAGTTATCACTTAATGGAAAGTACACCATCTAATTTCAGTATTCAGATTCATCCTTTCCATTTGCTCCACTTGAGGATAAAAAAAAATCCGTGCATTCTGCAAAAACTTAATGAATGTAGCCATGAATTACATCAGTTACATAAGAGACGAAGGAAAAAAAATCCGATATAGATAAAGCAGAGAAATATATATGCGGAAGATGTGAACTTGAGAAGATGATAAGAGAGAAAGTATATACGTATTTTAATGTTGTTTTCTGTATCATCTATTTATAATATGCATTTTTTTGAACGGGGTAAAAAACAGTCCATCGAAAAGCTTTAGATCTCTTTAAACTCTTTTATCGACTTCTGTAGCATCTTTCAATATCTTTAATTGCGATTTTTATGTTATTTTTTTTTATTTTAACGGGAGGAGGAAAGGCTTCCGTCTTGTTTTTATTGGCGCTGTTTCAGAATACTTATCTTGTTCATCTCGGGCAATAAAATAAACTCGTTACAGTGATCATACGGTATTCATCTGGTAGCTGATGATGGAATTTCATCAAAGACAGGTCTTTGTCAGAGATCTGGGGTTTTTCTGGAAATATTTCAGTGTTATATCATTGGCTATGTATATCGTTATAGTGGGGGGGTTTTCGTGCATTTTCTATGTTTTTAAAAGCAGGAAGGCGAAGGCAGATTGCTTTTGCCATAGCGAATAGAAAATCGCCCTCTGCCATTTCCTTCTCTAATTTCATTAGGGTTTAGAGAATGAGCATGAAAGAGAATGCAACTAATGAGAGATTTCCAATAAGGTGTCACAAGCATAGGTTAGAAAGCATTCCAAGTTAGGGGTTGAAAATCACTTTTCAG
>BGPR01000256.1:594526-776137 GCA_013235015.1 Araneus ventricosus
TGTTTTATTATTTGCAGCCATTTGAATGCGTTCTAGTTATATTGTGTGAGTGGAGGTTTAAACTGAGGACATATAATACGCAATTAAAATAAGTCTTACATTTATGTTAATTATTTTCTAATTGCGGATGTCTTTTCTTATTTTTAGACTATCACCTTTAATATATTCTTACCCCTTGAAAGAATACAACATTTTGTGCCGGTGGCGAATCCAGGGGGGCTATCGGCTAAGCCCCCAGAGCTAGACTAAGAATTCTGATTTTATTTTAAATCACTCAACTTTTGTTCTAATTTCCCTTTTAAAAGAATATAGAAATCGTGACAAATTAGTTTTGGCTTCTATGGCTCGTGGAACAATCTTCCTACTTTTCTAGTCATTCCACTGTACTTGTGAAAGTTGCACCGTCGAAACATTTTTTGCTATTATCATTGTAATATTTTTATTAATTATCAGATTGTAGTGTTCTTATTATTCTTATTGTCAGGAGAAGTCTTGAATTAAAGTGTTTTGGTTTACAGTAGCGAGGATTTGACTCGCACGACGATACATTTTATGACCTCACCCCCCCCCCCCCCCCCGACCCGAATCCTGGATTCGCCACTATTTCTGCATAGTAACACAATGATTCACAAAATCCCAGACTTTAAAAAATCGACTATAAATATAAACAATTATTTTAGGGCTTTACATACCGTTTATTATACAGGATGCTCTTAACCTGAAACTTTGCAATACTATTAAATTGAACTTATTTTATTAGATATTTTATGCGGAGATTTTTTTCCTATTTGACAGACTATTCATTCATCTCTTCAGATATCATACGGGATGGAGAAGATTAAAAGCCTTGTTGTGCTCGCAAATTTAAAGTGATTATCTACTAAATCATGAAGATATTTTTTTCATCATAACGTTGTGACTGTTTACCAGAACTGTTACTACTAAAAGCATATCTTACATAATGGCGAGAGCTCATTACTTCATTGCTGATCATGTCCACGAGAGCACGTTCCATCCGAAATGGCTCTAAACGTCATTCCACTTTAGAATCTGATTAAATTGAGTCGTTAACGCTTCTGTCATACATGCTGTCAATATCTGGTAGAAACATTATCCATAGTTAGTAATAATAGCTAGTTGCATACCTCTGCAGAATAGTTTTATGCAACAATATGGACATTTTCTCCCACCTTTTCTTGCCCTTATGCTATCCCTGGATCTAGGAACCATTACGGTCGGCATTGCTCCAACGACATATCAATGAGGATCCTATTTACAGTTATGACAACCTTCATCATTCCATAGTTGTTCATAACGGAAATGAAAACGAAATCGCACGGTCTGCAGCCAAGCATTAATACTGTTCTGGTTTTAACTAACAATCCGTTGACTAGGCGACCTCTCTTAAAGAAGCTTTACAAGCAGCCTCTGTAATAATAGATGATCAAGTGTTTTGGTAATTTATTGAATGAAGTTCGATATCTATACTGCAAAATGCTGGATTATCTCATCCTGAAAATATACTCCGGTTGCTAAACCAGATCGCGTTGAAAACAAATTCAAGTATTGCTAGCAGACATCCTTCTAGCTACAAATGTTATCCATCACATGTCACATCTTCCTAAAAACTTTCGTCGATGGAATCTACGATTTTAAATTACTTTATGCCTTTATTTAAAATTTTATTGATATTCTGTTAATACTTTCGCTTTTGATAGAATAAAATTGTAAAATTTGCATGAACTCTATTATGTTATGATATGTCCAGCAGCAATACGTAACTGAACGAAGCACATCAGGAAGATCCGTTTCAGAACTAAATATCAGTATTCTCTTAGAGTATTCCTATTTAACGCTCCACGTACACGAAATGTGCGTCGTGATATGATGTGTTCATGCATATGAAAGAATTCGCCTATTTCGTATCATAGATCTTAAATACAAAATATCTATTTAAAAAAATCTAAAAAGATCTATTTAAAATTTCAAGCGGCAAGATTTATTTTTAGTACTTTGCTGAACATCTTAATTTTAATGCTAAAATATGCAGTAACAAGAAACTGCCAAGGTAATAGAGTAGAAAAGTTCAAACGTGGCTAGTGTAATAATGAAACCATAATTCAGAATGAATAATTTTTATTCGGCTAATATCAAATGAGAAACAAGTGAGGTTCTAAAGGTATCTGAATAAAATGTGTGGGAAAAAAAACTGAGATCCTTTAGTATTAATGAGAATATAAAGATCATTAAGATTTTTATTGCCGAGTTAAAATATTGTTTTTGATAACAAGAGGTTTAAAAGCTTTAGTGTGTTGCAAGAGAAAATTTTAACATCATACATGAAATATTTTATACGTTAATGTTGTAATATGTAGTTGCATGAATGATGCAGATTTAAATTAAAGGAATTATACTAAATATAGCAATATATTTTCTGGTATATTCAGTGCACTGTGATTTGCATTTAAATTGCGCTAGTTTAAAAATTATTGAAAATATTTAAAAGTTTTGTTGAAGGCATTTCATTTTATTTAGCTGCTGTTACAAAGACATAAAACAATTAAAATGAAACGGACTTTTATTATGTACTTTTTCAGTAATGAATTTTTAATCAGGAATTTGAAATTTTTTTTATCCAAACTAGTGTTGTTTTAAATATTTAATCCAATATCTTAATTTAAATAAAACATTTAGGCTATTAGTAAAGAAAGACATTGAATTCTAGTGAACCTTCTTTTTTCATTAGCTTCAAATTTAAGTGATTCGTTCGTTAGTTCAGGTTCTTAACGATTCCTGAAGTATCTTGACGAGAAACTATTCTTTGTAAACTACAGTTTTGAAAATTAAAAGAAAACCCATTATTAAACGCGGCACGGGATATCATCGTCTCGTAGTGAGTCAAAACCTCTATCATGAACCAGTGGCGTTGCAAGGGCAAACGGCGCTCGAAGCAAAATGTTACTGTTTTGTCCCCTCGTCATGTTTTATTTTTGAAAATGAAGAAAACGAACTAATGTTTTGTCTTCAGGCCCCTTCCACGACATACAACCCCCTTTCTTCCTCGTCGCTTCGCGACTGTCTTGAATTGCTCTTGAAGTCTCATTTTCAGTATGAACTGTGTATTGATTCCCCTTTTTTTCCCCTTGAGTTTTAAACTAAAACAAACCAGCGGGAGTGGCCTCCCCTAAACTTCCTCGTATATTTCCCCAAAAAGGTGCTGTTTCCCCTCCCCCCGCGTTGATAAAAAAAATTCGAACCTACTGTAACCCAGAATCCAATGACTATCGGAGGTTTTTTATTGTAGATTATAGTGATTGTAAAACATTTAGGTAAAGAATCAAATTCAAAGACACGCGTACCAATTAAAACTCATCTATGACACACTGCTAGTTCCATTCTTGCCGCCTCAAAGACAAAGTGACGTAATTCGTTCCATAGCTTCCGCGTGCACAGAGATTGCTACCATTACGCATGCGCATGGAGAATCGGATTAGAAAAATTAATTATGCAATTTTGACGCCTTTTTTTTAACCGATTGAAACTAAATTTGGGCACAGATCTATAATTAATTTTTCTCAACCGTCATACCAATTTTTATTTACCTAAATCAAAGGGTTTAGAAGATATAATTTTTGCAAGTATGCGATTATACAATCCGACAGACAATCAACCCTTCGACGGATTTGGCCCAAAATTTTATACGGACCTACATTTATGATGATAAAATTATGTACCAAATTTTATCCATCTAGCTATTCAAGTTTTTGAGTTATAGTGTTCACATGACCGCGGACAGACAGACTTCCCGTGGACGGATTTATCCAAAATTTGATAGAAACCTACAAATTATGTGTAAAGATCACATACCAAATTTCATCCCCGTAGCTCTAATAGTTTTCGAGTTATCGTGTTCACAGACAGACAGACATAATTCCAAAATTGTGTTTTTCGGACTCAGCGAGGTCTAAAACGTGGAGATTCGTCAAAATCTCGAGTTCGAATTTTTTGACGATTACAATACTTTCTCTTTGTATACTTCGTGTACGAGAAAGTAAAAAAGCCAGCAATATTCAAATAGATATCTGCTAAGCTTAACGCATCATTTACTTATTATGCTTAGTAATATAATGAAGTTTTACAAATGATATTTTCTTAGACTTAGATTCTTTTACAAGAGGATAATGGAGTCTTCTCGATACGAATTTTGAGTTGTCTCTTTTATTAAATTAATTCTTAAGATTCTATTTATTCTAAAAATTTTGAGATCAAAATTGGGAGCGAACGTAATTAAGATTTGCTACTAGGATAAATGAAGGAAAATAGACTTAAAAGAGCGTTCTTTCAAAAGTGGGAAACGTTAAGATGTTTTCTGATCGCGACTCTTGGTAGTTTAAGAAGTTAAGGGTTCACACTCGCATTTCTGCTGCAAAAAATGGCACTCCGTTTGCTACCTACAAACTCTGCAACTTACAAATAACCTAATGCTTTTAAAATAATTCATTACGGAAAACTGTTGATTAAGTATTATCCTCGAATTTCACACTCTGATGAGTGTATCCAAATGTCCTTCACTTCCAATCCAAAGGATGAAAAAAGTGCGTTATCCTTTTGAAGTCAACTGTGCCCTTTTATAAACGGAGAAAAATACCTTTTAAACCTAAAGAGGATCCATTTCAACCTATAATTTAAAAAGCTACTTTTAAAAAAATAGCAACTTCCTGCTTATCAATTCGAATTTCTAGGAGCGATCGATACTTTTTTTGATCTCGGCTCCATCACCTGACTTGGTCTCCACAGTCCGGTTTCTTTTTTTGAACTTTTTTGTCTACCCTAAATCGATCGAACCAATTGCTTGTTGGGTGGGATAACTTTGACTGGAAAGAATTGGATTTATTTTCCCCTCTCTGGAAATTCGGGATTAGTTCCTCCTGTTTTGTTAGGAACAGATAAAGCAGTCTTAGAGACGAGTTGAAAAGTGCTTTGGATTGGAATTCTCTGGAAAAGTTTGATATGCTGCAGCAATTACCGCGTTGCTGTTCACTTCTCGTTCAGATTAGTTTATTTTAGTAACATCCCGGTTTGAAGCTACACGAGGGTTGTTTTGGGACGGATGCCGAAATTTTGAACTGTGGTCAGATGACCAGGTTGAGACCTGAGCCAACACACCACACCAACGGGAGGACAGCGATGGAGTTCATATGTACCATTCCCAGGTACGCATCGGATCTTTGGTGGTATCGGATCTCGAAGCCGACCCGACTAACTTGGCCCCTTTCAATCCTGGATCCACTAAGCTTATGAGCTCTCATTTCAAAATTCTGAAGAAACGGGTCATCATTCTGTATTGAAATAAAAAAAGGTAGCAAAAATTATCTTTACTATATGTATGTGCGAATTCTTCTCTCATTGAGAGTATAATTTTGAAGAAAAGGCTCGCCTTCTGTCAAATACTATAATTAAATGCCTCCTTAATTTATTATCAATTCGGAAAGGAATTATTTCCGATCATTTTTCTTCCATGTTAATTATCATGTTAATTTTTAGTTAATGTGATACATTTAAACTATTGTGACATACCATAAACGAGAGACACCTGACATCCATTATGGGAATTTAGGTACCTCGGATTCTGAATTATGTTTCATAAGCCCTAAAATTTTGAGACAAGAAATAAACAAAATAATGGTTGCAGTTAATCGCGCATTTTATGATTTAACCCTTTCAAAGGCTGTGGGATGTATACTTCCCACCTAATTCATCAATTTTTAAACGTACAAGGTATGCTATTTTAAAGTTCTCAACAAATTTTTCGATGAAAGGAAATCCTAGACATTCCAATTTCTTATGTCAAACCGTAACAAAGTGTCTTGGCTTTTTAATTAATAAAATTAATTAACAAAAAATGTCATCCAATAAGCTAAATGAATTTCTTTTCCTAAATTAACCTCAACCCCAAAGTTATTTTATTATACCATTGCTAGAAAAAAATGGCCCTTGAAAGGGTTAAAAAAATGTCTGAAATCTAAGCTTATCAAGCATGAAACTAAAATTTTACAGTATAAAACCACTGTCGGATCCATTTTGACTTATAATTCAGAGACTTAGGATGGAGGGTGGCGAAGAAGATATAATCCCGAGCTGTACAAATATTTTAAGGATGTTAATATTATTGTATTTATAAAATGACAAAGGATGAGATGGGCAGGACGTGTTATTGTCATAGAAAGTTCTTGGAAAACCAATGAGAAGGCATCTTAAAGGAAGGCCCAAAATTAGATGGATTGACTGTGTTGATAGGGATTTAAATATTATATCATCTATTTGGAGGAATGTCACTGTGAACAGATTAAGATGGAATTAAATCATTAAAAAGGACAGGGTCCAATCTGGGTTGTCGAGACATTCACGATGAATCTTTAGCATGCTAACATATTTGTGTAGGTCATTCGAATTTCTACGTTGATTTATTATCAATGAAAAATGAGCTGTCGAAATCCCCGTTTTTGAAAGTTCTATCTACCTTGAATCAGTTGAATGCTTTTTCCCATGAAACGATTAAATCCGAGAATCTTCCGAAGTTCTGCCTGAGAGAGTTCTTATTCTCTCAGCGTTGGCTATTTCTGACTTAAATGGCTGGGAAAAAAAATGCCTTTTTTTTCTTTTCTCAATCTCTTGGGTTAGATTGTAACTTATTTGTACGCTAAACTCCGACTTGGTCGAATTAACAAACAGAGGGTTCCACTTACACCAAGTGGAATAGCTTTCAGTGAACATATATAAAAGTTTCAGAAAAGGATATATTGAATGAAGATGCCCTAAACCGTGACCGTTCATTTAAAAATGAACCGTGAGCGGGAATTTAAAAAGTAATTTGGAAAACAGTGATGGAAATAAAAAGTTCTAAATCCTAAAAGCATGCTATTCATCTTTATTTTTCAAGTATTTCTTACATTTTGAATGTTTTGGTGCAAATTTTACAGAACACAGTTTTGAGTTTTATACGCATTTTCCGGCGATTGATTTAAAAACTAACGCACTTGACTTGTATATGTTTAAAATAATAATGTTGATGTTACAATAACGATGTTGTTTATAAGGTTTTGCTATTCATTACTATAATTAAAGCTTATCAGATATGCAATTACATTAATGTAAGTTGGCAAACGCTAGATATTTTTTCGTTGGCCATCATTTTCGCAGGAAATCACTGTCGGGCTGTGTTTTTCCTCCTATCGCACTGACTCTGAATCCTAGAAAGATATGATATGGAAGGAAATATTCCGTTTCCTTTCGAGATTCGGGTCTGTCAATTCGACAACCAGAATTACCAGACAACTATTTTATCTTACGCAAGTTTCAGCAGTAAATAAACGGCAACAACTGTAAACCGAAACCACGGTCTCTGTGTACTCTAAAATATCTCTCGGATAGTACTTAGTGTCGAGACAGACAGCCAACAACCTGCAAATTACTTGATTAACGACGTGTGCCTATCTGTAGCAGAGACCTAGAATGCTGTTGCAGGAACTCCGAATTGACAAGACGAGGACCCTTTTTCGCTTCCTGTTGACCAAGATGTTCTTGGTCTCACCATTTCTCCGAGTCCCTGACATGTCGCTTCCTCTTTGGTTAGTATCTTGAATGACAGCTGCGGAAAGACCCCTAGCGAAAGTTATCTGGTTTCTCCTCTCCTGGTTGTGATTCGCTTTCTCGTCTTTCTTTTCCTATTTCTTTCGACTCCACTGTAGTTGGAGTAAGTCACGCGGGTGGTAACTTCAAACATTAGCATTTCTGAGCTTCCGCCCCTACTTGAAAAGTAAGATAGATCGGGAGAAAGAACTAATTATGTGATCCTACTGTAGATACTTACAAGTTATTAAAATAAATGCCTACAGTACGTCTTAGCTTCTTGCTGGTGAGGTGTGCCAAATTAAGTAGTGGATTAATGTTTGGCGGTTTCTTAGGGATGCTAGTCGAGGCGTGATGCTGGTGTTATCAGTCTGTTACGATCGAGTTTTCATGGTTAACACCTTCCGGTCAAATGACGAGTATAGCTCGTCATTGGTTTTCATACTATACAGTACCATTCCATGATTAAATCTTACCAGAAGAGGTTAAGGGTTATTCATTTTCATGTAGGATTTCTTGCTTATTTCGAAAGGATTTTCTTACCTACAGTAAAACCTGTTTAAAACGGACACTGAATGAAACGGAATCCTGTCTAAAACGGAAAATTTTTCTAGTCCCTTTAGATTCCGTTTAGTACAGGTTTTACTGCATTAGCTGAAAATGTAACTGCCTAATGCTAATTCCTATAATACCTGTCAAATGAAGGCATTTGGGGAAATATTATGAGAGGAACTATGCCAAAATGTTATGTTTCTTTCGAAAAAGCTAATAAATAATGCTCAATTTTCCCCGCTTACCTTTTTTTTTATCGATGATTGTTCATTACGATTATCTCCTAAGATCCTTTATTTATAACAAACCTTGCATTTCTGACAAAGTGTATAGTTTCGATCCCGTCGTAGCCATCTCAAAAGAATCCACGTTTCGAAATTTGAGTCTTGTATGTGTCCATATAAAAAATGCATCTTGGAACGGGTTCCGTTTATTCATTTGAAAGGGAACTGTTTTAAGATAGGTGTGGTGTAGAAAGGTGAAAAGTGATTTGCCGACTCAGGTGTCAGTTTTCTTGTCTGAACATAGTGAAAATTATGACTACCTCTGCACTTCGACAAAGCAAAAATCTATATGATTTTCATAAAGGTGACCTGATAATAAAAAGTAGATATTTAAAACATTTGAATCTGAAATTCTGATTCATAGAAATATATTTTATTGTTTAAAAAATCCTATATTCATTGCATCAATCATGTCTATGCAAAAAAGATCAATGCAAGACACTGCTGACAGCTTTCAATTTATATCCATTTCCCAGAAGATTCTGAGTTATTATTGATTTGAAAGTTGTTTAATTGATAACTATCTAGTAAATTCTGTAAATTAATATTAAATTAAAATATTTTTTCCTTGTATTTCCGTGTATGAATTTCTTTGGTAGTCGATATGAATTTC
The DNA here is from genome assembly GCA_013235015.1 of Araneus ventricosus. Lineage (NCBI taxonomy): Eukaryota > Metazoa > Arthropoda > Arachnida > Araneae > Araneidae > Araneus > Araneus ventricosus. The sequence goes on from BGPR01000256.1 coordinate 603,605, forward strand.
CAAAAACAAGAATCCACAGTGATTGTTATCTTAATTGTGTGTCATATTGTAAGTATTGCTCAATTTTTCGATTTCATAAGATCGTGAAGTAATGAAAATACCTGTACAGCATAGAAGATCACAATTACATCAGAATTTATCTGTCATAACAACATAGCAAAATTCTGTTACAAGTTTGCTGAGTAACAGCAACTTTTCTTTCGATTATAGAAAAATGCACTTGCTTTAAGATATTGTTTGTAAAGTTTTCCCAGGTATTGTAGGCCATCGTTTTTATCTTCTCCTGTGGCGTCAAAGTGTCCAATCTGTCACACAGTGATGTTTACTGTCATATAATGGTTTAATGTCATATAATGGTTCAATGATGTCAAATTGACATCATTGAACAAGAGTTAGAAAGCCGCATGCATCATGTTTGTGGAACAGACGTTCTTTGTCGCGACATACCTGGGACTTCACAACAAAATTTTGTGTCAATTTGCCTTTATGCCACAACGATACATTTTTGCATAGGTGTAATTAACAGTGTCGTAGCAGGTCAGCTTGTTTGATTGAAATATATTTCTCTTAAAAATTGTGATCATAATAAATTAATGTTTAAAAGGGTTTTTTTTTACTTTCAATTTAATCTTATCAATTCTATAAGCATTTAGTTATTACCTAATATTAAACATCCCTTAGTGCAAAAGGATGATTTTTGTGATACATAACGCTTTTTACCTAACTGGAATTGGTAAAAATATTCTGATACTATAATAAGCCTATAAGTTATTGAAAAGAGAAGCCCCCCCCCCAGGGGCGGGGGGAAAAAAAACTCTTCCGAATAAAATGGCAGGAATAACTCGAAACGTTAGAAAAATTCATAAATAACGTAGTCGATAATTTTTTGACAGGTAACGTTCTCTAACTTGCAATTTTGAAAATCACCTGCTATTTTCAATTGCTGCTGCCAAAGGTGAGCTAATTTGACCTTTTTTCCATACTTTTATTATTTATTCCCTTCGCGTGATGTACACCAGTAGATGGTAGAAAAGCCTGACCTTTTTTCCAATTCTTTTCTTCAATACATTTTGTATTGTTCTACAAGGAAACTGCTCTGGCCTTAAATAAAAGTCGTCAAAACCCGGAAAACATCTGAATAGGTGTTTCAATTTTTTAAAAAGGTTCTTAACAGCAATTTTCGTTTAAGCACAGCTTCAAAGTATATCTAAGGAAGGGAGAAAAAAGACGGTCATTTCTCACACGTGAGAGCAATGCTTTATCGAAATGCTAATTATTATTATATGTATCCATATATTACAAATATTGCTTCGAAACACCTTCCAGGTCACTCATTTTTTAAAACATCTTATAAAGATATTTTATTTTTATTTTTCAATCTTGCATGAAATAATTGTTCCTCTGTTTCATATGAGGTTCTTCAAAACGAAAATTTCTTTTCAATTGTTAATGTGTTTTTTGTGAATTCAGTGCAAATGAGGACACCAACCTGGATTGTAATTTAGTATTCATCGTTTTTTTTTAATTTATATTTTTCACGCCGGTTAGCGAATAAGATTTTCGCGAGCAAAACGGCCACAGGATGTTTCTAGAACGGTTGTGAGTTGAGACTATTGTGTCAGCAATCCATAACATTTTGGAAATAAATCCAATTCCACTATAATTCTGATGCCTATTATGTTCTGAAAAATTAGATGCGCTAATCGAACTTTTAATATTAACCATTTACAACTGTGTTAAGGTTTTCTGAGATCTGTATCAAAATGACCTCCGGTCATCAGAAACCGTAACAAAAAATCTCGGTTATCCAACTTATAATAGATTTGCAAATTTCTGCTAGGAAAATAACGGAACAGCATCTCTTAAAATTATGAAATAATGGTACTTTTAATATGAGATTAAACTAAATGCTTTTCGCCTAAAATAAGGCTGAAACCTTCGACGTTTCTGATCAAAATAGATCATTCTTAGTATTTTACATTTTTAATTGCTCCAAAATTCTATCTCTATTTTCGTTTCTTCAAATAATTATAATATATTTACTTCTTATGCATCAAATTTCGCGTTAAACTTGCTTTCGCATGATCAAGAAGAACAATTCCCCTTTATATTCACAGTAGATTTTATGTCATTTTAAATAAACTATACAAACAAATATCTTTTTAATTCCGAATTAAATTTAAAAACGGTTTTGGGCCTCTGAGTTCCTGTCTGTGTTTGGTATGAGCCATAAACCATGAAAATAATGGCAGAAAACCCGACGGTAGACATAAAGAGGGGGAAAGCGAGCATGATCTCAGGAAAATGAATTAGTCAAGGGATTCACTCTACTGTGACGGATGGAATAGTTCAGATTTCAATAGGAAAAAACTGTTGTCGTGAAGATCTTTTTAGATTTTGTTTTCGTTTGATTACCTGATTAAGAGGCATAATATCAGGGCTTTAAGAAGCACTGTATAATGAATGAAATAATTTTCACTGGCCTGACCACAATTTAACCACTTTTTCCCCCTCTATTTAAAATGTGCGATTAAATTTGAACCGAATTTATGGATTTCGAAACCACCAAAGGTTTGTTTCTTATGTACTTTCAATATTAAGAAAACATGTCAAAATATTTATATCATTTTTCAAAATTATCATTAAAGTCTATGATTACGCGGTTTGTCTGTTTTTCATATGCTTCATTTTATTGTTTGATCACTTTCATTGATCGTTTAAAAATCTTTTCACACTTACGAATAAAAATTCTAAAATAAACAAAGGGAAAAATTATTTAATCTTTGTAAATATCAAAAATTATGTATTTAAAAGTATTTTTAACCACATATCGCTGTAAACAAAAAATTAAAAATGGTTAAAAATTAAAATTTAATTTATTTACAGTTGACTATTTTTAAGTTTAAATATTTTTCTTGACTTTCACCCACCATTATCGTTTTCCGCATTTTTCTTGTCTTACGCGAGCGCTATTTCAAGATTTGTCAAAACAGAATGGTCTGCTTCTTAGACATTGGTTCGTCGATTGTGGGATGGTCACGGATAAGATCAGTTTGTTTTGCCGGAAAACCGAACACCACAATAACATTTGACTCCAAATGTTTACCAACAAGCTGAACTTGGTTCTTAGCAGTGAAATGGCACATATGTCCACTCCTCTTCATGCTCAAATTCAAGCGTTACTATCAGCCTTGACTACTATTTCTTCGTCAATCTTCTGACTTGAAAACATATTGTAAGCAATATCGTTTTATATCGTCGTCGATATTGTAAGCAATATCATAAGCAAACAATTTACTCTATTACTCACAAAGTGTATTTTCTATTACGAAGTGTAATTATATCTATCGATCCATCAAGCAAGAATTTTATTTTTCTAAATGATTGCTCCGAGTTGCTGTCAGTTAATTTTCTTTTTAGGGAATCATTGCTGCTTCCTGTAGAGCTATATGTATAAAGCTACATTTATGGAAAAATTGCGCAAAATATCACTGATTTTTTTTGGATTTACGCGGCTAAATTTTAGCAGAAAGGGTCCTATATAAGTGTTGAATGACGAATTATATTTGCTTCCATGTATGCTTCTTAGAAAACTCTCGTAGATGAACTAACAGTTAGTAATAGATTTATTCCTTTTTTTATTGTTCATTCCGCAACAAATAAAGACTTTAAAGTATTTTTCTTTTTCTAGCAATTCCAAAGTTTGTCTTTGTTGGTAAAGCAAGAAAACAGGGGATGAAATTATTCTTGTCTTTTCTCATCAGTAATTTGTGAAGACGCATTGGTTCAAATTAAACATCCACTGGGGAGTTATGTTTCGCAAATATATTATCTGATCGTTCCAGTAATACATAAAAGAATACAAAAAAGACGTTTAAAGTGAGAACGCATTTTGCAACCCGACATCTGACGCGCTTCAACTTGCCATCTTTTCACGCTATAAATTACTTATGATGGAGTTGTCTTTACATTGAAACAAAACCTTTGCATATTATATTTCTCCACTGTGCAAGCTAGTGTCCAGCAATATTCATCCAGTTTGTTTGAAAGAAGTCTTCTGATAGAGATTTTTGTTTTTCTATGTAGTTGTCCGTTTTAAAATTAAACTAGCAGTGCCTTGAAAAATTACAGAAGTCACCCATGTATTATTTATTACACGAGATAAAAGCTTGTAAATCTGTTTTGTTGTTTTCCCTTTAATCATTTCATTGAATTGGAACTCATAAAAAGTATTTTTTTTTTTTATTTAAAACCCACACTTGTCCGGCCTTCCCGAAAGGGTGTAAGGCCTTTAGCAGACAGGTGGGGAAATATAAAAGCAATACAAGAATATCAAAATGACATGACGCGCACAAAAGCATCACAAAAACAGCACAGAACGTTACAAACATTGCAAAAAAGGGACAACAATAAAATAAAGTAACCTAAAACACACAAGAAAAAACCCATACGCCACTGAATCGATATTACACTTGGAGAAAACCATAAATTAATTGAATCTTGTTTGATTTTTATCACCAGATCTGGAACCAATATTTTAAAATATTCAAAACACTCGAAAGGAGGAGCCCCCAGTATGCATCCAAATGTGCAAAACACAAACTCAGCACAACACACCAGTAAAAGGAAGGAGGCAATAAAATTTTTTATAAAGTATCATTTAAAAATCCCACAAAAGAGCGTCAGAAACAGACCTTATGGTCTCTCACCAGTCCGGAAAACAATAAAATCCATCTAAGTCCACGTCAGTCAAACAACAATGAAAATACAAGAATAAAATGATCAAATTTTAAAAATAAGAAGGATGAAAACAAGGTTACCAATTGGGATTCCCCAAGGGTGAATGCTCAATAAAATTTAGGACACTAAAACTTTTTAATAAGTCCAGGATTAACCTAAAAACAATATAATCAGTTAAAATTAACTACGTAAATAAAGTGCTAAACACTTCACTTCCATACTTTTTATGAAAGTTAAGTTTTGCAACAGTGATTTTGCTTGAGAGCAAAAACTTTTTCGGCCTTATGTTTTCGATCATTTCCCCTTTATTAGGCAAACACGATTATATAAATGGTAGGCTAACCCTTCCCATTCCTTCGAAGTAGCGAACATTCAAAACGAGAAGTCATTGCTACAATATCTGAAATTCTTTCTCATTCTAGTTATCTGGGGCTATCTAAAACTATTTTAAACAATCAGTTAGAGAGATGCTTACAATCGCGTGAAAAGAGCTTCATCTTGACCCGAATAAGTAATCTCGAGATTCCCTGCGCTGATACGATTTAAAAGAAAATAGCAGCACAGAATGCTGTAAATTAAAATATTTTATATCTTGTATCTTTTAAAATTTATGATAAATTGATTTTAAAATTAGAATTTTTGCAGTTTCCGACTGCCTATTTTGGTTCTAACAAATTCGTCTTGGTAAATTAGTGGCGAATTAAAGCGGGCTATTTTATTAAAAAATTGAGTGTGTTTAAAGTGACCAGATGGCCAAGATATTCTCGACTTTTGACTACTTGTCCTGTATTGAAAAAATGTCCCGGATTTGTTCTAATTTTTCATAGATAAATAATTAATTTTAAAAAGAAGTAATTGATTTAGTTTTTATAAAACAAGCTTTTCAGAAAGAAAGTGAAAATCTGGTCCCATTATTTAAGTTCCTGCTAAAAGATTTTCGAGAAAACTAAGCGACACTCTTCTACAAATTGGAAAGAAATATCTTTCAGTATCTCTGTTGGACTGACCGAAGGTCGTGTATTAGCTGGGATATCCGGCTCTTCGACGGCGGCATTTCGACTCTGTAAGATATTGAAGAAATATCCGAAATTGCTTAGCTTTCTACTTATCAGTAAATGTTCATTTAGTGAATTTACTTTTATTTATTGAATTTTTCCAATACTGCTCTCTCCCCATTATCCTGGATTGTGCGCCCGGTCCTAGAATGAAATTCAGAACATTTTGTCAGTTTATAATTTCACTGCTTTCAAGCTTACGAAACAATATTTTGTTCAATGATGGCACTCTCTCCTTACCAAATCTGCCAGCAGCGATGTTCATTGAAGGAAACGAACTTTTACGAACCACTCAATCGGCATATCTGAAGGCGCGGGTTGATTAATTCCATTTGCAACTGCTAGACTTGTGTTACATTTGTGTTACAAAATGTCATTACTCTTCGAGTTGTGCTGTGTACCTCTTTTCTGCATTGACCCCGTAGGTGCCAAGATCTTCTGATCTTTGCGAGGATGGCATGTATTTGTTCATCACTGCTCAATTGAGAAGTTTGAAGTGAGGAGGAAAGAAGGAATCAGTATCATTGCGTTTAAGTTTGGGACACATCAGACCGAATGGAGCATTATCAGACCCACCATTGGCTACCAGTTAGAGGAGCAGCTAAAGGATTGGTTGGTGAAAGGGGAGGGAGTCCGGAGGAAAGGAGAAACTTCTCTGATGTATATTAGAATAGCATTTATCTTAAATGTTGCACATAGATTCTTAATTTCCAGATTTATTAATCTGAATAATTTTGTTCTTAGTTTAGCATGTAGACTTTTTATTATTTGATTAAAAATCTGCTTAAACTTCTTTATAAATTAATTATATTTCTTAGAACATCTGCTTTATCAGCAGGTATTTCATCTACGTTTTAAGTTGAGTTTTGAACTGTAGGAATATGATTATTATTACCTTTTGTCTTTGTACCTTACCTATTATTACCTTTGGAAACATTTATCAACCTCTAAAGGCTGCTAAAAACAGATTTTACCATAGTTTATACTTTTAGATTTGTCTGTCTATTCAGTTATGATACAGGTTCTATGAGGATGGGAACATCCATTTTTTAGGTATCCTGTTTTATGGAAACATTTAGATGTTTTAGCCCAAAGCCAATGCATTTGTAGCACTGAATTGTGGTATTTTTTCTTTGGTAACGCTCGATTGTTACTCTTAAGTAAGATACATTAGCGAGTTGATGAATCTTTCTGTTTTTTCTCATGATTGCCAAAATATCCTAGAATAATGGGAGTTTTCTTTTTATCCTTATATTTCTCATTTACACCATTTTTAAGGAATTAAAATCTGAATACTTTAGTCATACTTCGATTTCAGATACGTCTGCATTGTGAGGTAATCCTCGGATTACGACTTTTATGGGTTTTTCTTCCGCGTGATTTGAAAAAATTCTGCTTCTTTGGCTTTTAAGAGATTATTTCGTTGTTCAGGTTTACATCATTGGAGTAAATCTTAACTGCAGAAAGTCATGAACAAAGTGTGTGCATTATTGAGGCAACTTTTGTGGGAAAGATTCTCCCATTGAATAACTTTCAACATTATTATTTACGTTATTTGGACTTTCAAATTCATTTTTGATGGGATTTAATCTCATTTCTTCATTAATTCTTGCCGTATGACGTTTAGGTGAGAGTATCAAACTTGCATTGATTAGAATTTCATTGTTTCAACTATTTCATCTGGTTTAGTTTGGTAATCTTCTAAGACGGCTTTCCGATTTAATGTCAATCTTAATCTCAAACTGAAGAGGTCAGTGATATTTTGTACAGAGGTCCTTTTCTCTTGTAGCAATCTTCTTTTTGAACTCGTCAGTGGGCTTCCTGGAAAGTTGTCTGCCATATTCTGGTAAGTCAAGGAGGCCCTCGTATGCGAAAATTTTGAACTATTTTTCTTTTAGCAACTTGCATCTGTCTTTATTCGTCATTATGAAGTATTGCAATTTTAGTAGGGGATCGTTTTTCCATGTCCACCATTGCCACATCTTTAGTGTAAGCCATCGTCCACTCCGAAAAGGAAAAATCCTTACCACTTCTCGCCATGAATTGTTGATAGTATGCTTTTTTTGTCAAAAGTTGAGGTATTATTTGGTTAGATTTTACAAGATGCGTCCACAATATATAACGAGTGTTTCATTCAGAAAAGAAAATAAATGAAATAAGGTTTGAAAGTGCAGATGCTGTATAGATTGGGTGTCCCTAAAAAGTGGAACATGCATTTATTTCCTTAAATATTGCACCTAGACATATACTTCCAATTACAAAGTTTTGTTATATAGGGTGGTCAGCTATACGAAAACACGTGAACATCTGTGGAGGTTGTTAATAAAAAGTTTTTAAAAAAAATCACGCAGTCTCCATAGTCTAAAAGTGTCAATTAGTAAAATGTTTCTCTTGTACTCATCTCATACGTAGTAAGGTTCATGCTTCTATCCGTAAAATTGGCAGAGATATGCTTTTTTCTAATTTAAAAGGGCTAATCACAAATTTAAATGGAGGTATTTATTGTAGAAATGCAAATTTATTCATTATAGAAATTTTTCTCACTTGCACCCTGCTCTTCATTTGTTTTTCTTCGATTTCTTTCATTGGTTGTTTTGGGATTTCGGTTTTGCTTTCATGCTGCCTCGGAAACATAGCTGGTAAATAGGTATTCGTTTTCTTTTGTTAGAAGCCACTCATCGAAAAAAAGATATGTACGTTTTTAATTTTCTAAAATACAATTCAGATAATTACAATTACAAATTGATACTATTTAAAACTAAAGTTGTTTTTTAAAAAATAGTATTTTAGCTATATTGTCTTGAAAAATATTGTTGTAGCACTGCTCGTTTCCCACCACTGTTTAAAGGATGGCATAGTGGATCGTTGTCGAAGGTGCATATTTTTAACAATTTTTGTAAATATTTTATGTAGTTGACCATTTTTAATTTAATAATAGCTAATAAATGCATTGTTATTTTCTGATATTGCCCTTTTAATTGTTTGAGGTATGAAAAAGTGGTCGAAGTCAATAAATTTGCCTCCTACTGTATATAAGTTTTGCAGGTAGAAATATGAAACTGGGTCTTCATTGATGAGTGTGAGGAAAACATTGAACTCTTTTGACAGTAAATATTGAACATACATTGGTTCTTTTACACTTTGGGACTGTATAAAAATTTAGTTTTTTAAACGCTTTATTATCAATCCCCACAGAAACCAAAGTGTTTTCAGACAATTTTCTACTTTATTTAATAAAACTTTGGAAGTATATGTCTAAATGCAATATTTAAGGAAATAAACGCTTGTTTAACTTTTGAGAGGCCACTGTGTCTAAATTCGACTCAGATTATAAAAGCGAAATTGTGATATTATAAAAACCATCATCTCTGTCCGAGACAGAAATTTCGAAAACGAAATAAGTTACTCATCTATGTATTAATGGATAAACACTTCATCAAATATTTAACAAAAAAAGACGTCTAGTCTGAAATCAAAGCAAATTTTCCATTGACTTGTAACCATTCTTCCGACATCTGAAATCCCTCTACATAATAAATGATTAAATGTTTATCTGAATATTCAATTTTTATGCTTTTAATTTCCACACATTGACAACTCTATCGGAACAGTTGCATAAATTTAGTTGAATAAAAATCAATTTTATTTTCAATCCATTAGAAATATTAGAAACAGAAAGACAATAAAAATTGTTAAACAAGTCTACTGTAGTTTTCTAGTATAATTAAAGTGACCAGAAGTCCCGGATTCGCCCCGACAGTCCAGATTTTCCACTCTTTGCTCTGGAATTTTTGAATTAATTCCGCAAATTTGGATTAAAAGTCCCAGTTTATCCCGATTTTTACTGATCTATGAATAGTTCATATTATATAAAAAAATTAAATGCATGTAATTTTTTTAAAAGTTATAACTGAAGATTTCTCCTGCCCAAATTTTAATTTCCATAGAATTCACCCTTATAAAACCAGTGTGGGTGAATTAGAAGTAAAAATTGTCGCAAGTTATATTAAGATTTTTATCTCTCTAAAAAATTTGTAACGATTAATAATTCTCTTTCACCTGAATCATTGGTTTTTATCCTCTACTTCTAGTCATCCTCTCCCCTTGCAAGCTCCCGATGGTAGAGCGTTCTGGATTGAAATTCAGAAAATCTGGTCACTTTAGTAGAACAGGTTTTGTTGTGTTATTGTTTCAGATATGAACTTATGGTATATTTCTGTAGGAGTTATTTTTTATAGATGCAGTTTACTCATTTTGAAACCCAAATTTTACCCTTTTCTCCTCCTTCCAATTAGGATAACAAGTTCTGGAATGCTGTCATTTTGCATCTTTGATTTGCAACTCGTCGTCTTTTTTCAACATCCTGTTCAATCAGGTAATTCAATGGTCCTATTTTGATACCGTGTTCCCTGTCCATTTCACGCCTTCAAATTTTAACGCGTCCAAAATGAAAGTCTCATAACTGATAATTGTTTCTGTAATTTTTCTGAATCCTTTCCAATTTAAATTTTAAAAAGTCTTCCGAGTTAAAAGTAATTTTTTCCTCATCTTGGCAGCAAAAGCTCTTGAGATCTTTCAACAAATCTGAGTTATATTTTAATTCTAAAAAAAAGGTGACAGGGCAAAAGGGTGCCGAATAATTAAACTATAGGACTAGAGCGCACTAAAAAAGGTGGAATTTCAATGTCTCCAAGTCAAATTGAAGTAATCGATTTTACTTTTAATGTATGCACATCTGCTTGATGAAGCTGTCTTTGAAAGTTCTTGATTATTAATATCTGGGTAGATCATATGAATTATCGACTTTTAAATGCACTCTGTTGAGCCCATTTATTTGATATCCGTTACTTTAATGGTTTGGATCTTTGAAAGTGGTGCTAAAGAATTTTTTCTCTCTTCGTACTTTGAATATGTGACAATTTTTAAACGGTGGATTTTGTGTGCTCTCGACAGTTAAGTCTGCTCAGATATACAGAGTTAGAAACTAATGAAACCTTAACGCATATAGCTTAGTTTAATCAAAACTATTGCGTTTTAGAGCAGCTCAATTATTTCAAATTTGATTGTATAATAACTGAGAATTAAATTAAATCTTCTTGTACCCGCGCGCGCGCGAAAGAGATAAAACTTTTATTTGAATTTTCAGTTTGAATGGTACTGCTTAAATGTTCAGATTTGTAACGGCATATGTCGTTCTGAAATGTTATTAATATTAAAATATAAATTGTTTATGAAATAATTATGGCAGCTCTATAAATATTTAATGCAACATTTCCATCTTTGAAAACCGGAATAGTTTAGATAAATTAAGCATTTTTCTTCTAAGTTACAAAAATCTTAATCGACGCTTATGATTTATTCTAAAGACACCGATTAACTAATTGTTTTCTAGAATTTAGTTTTTATAAAAATACGGCGAATGTAAGGAAATCTGTGTCGAAAACTTCTGCAGTCATTTTCTAAAAATTTTTTTCAATGTGATCGTGCGCCATTGCTTACAGTTATAATCTTCGTTTTAAATATTCATTGAATAGTGAAGGTTTTTTAAACCATTATAGCATAGTTTCCTTCAGTAGCGAATTCTAAACAACAATTTAATTGCTGTCTATCGCCTCAATAAAATATAGAGTTACTTTGTTATTCAAGTATTTAATGTGTAAGGAAAAAGGCGTGAAAATTGCAGGAAATAACCAACTTGGTAGTGCCGTCTGGCGGTTTTCCAGTCTCTTTGGCACGAAATAAATTCCTTTATCTAGACTGATTTTTTTTCCTCCGCTACAATTTTACGATCATGCGCTGTCATAACGCGTCATTAGAACGATGAATTCGTTATGTTTCGCGGTATTCAACATATGCTATGCTATCTTTTTCTAGATTATGTCTCGTATATCGCGCTTTAGTGACATGCACCACGTGCTTTAAGAATTATGGTATGTGAAGATGACTGGAGTGTTAAAAAAAAATCATGTTTTTTGACGATTTTTCGTCTCCTAAAGCTTCTGAATTTTGAGAAATTTCGTCTGACTCGTTAAAGAAAACACAAAAACAAGATTTTCTTCCTCTCTTTATTCTTTTGTTATTTTAAAAGCTAATTAAATCTCTATTTTATTGTTTAAAAAAATTATTCTTAATATGAATGTTTTGAATGAAAGTTTAGTAACAATTCAGTCATTTTGTTCTACTCCTTTTTCAAGATTGACATTGATTCTGTTTACTATTTTAGTGATATTCATTATCGAATTGTGTCGTGTGGCTGCAAAAGTAGATATCTCCATTTTTGAAAAATGCGGTTTTTGAAATCTTCTTAGTATCTCACCATCCTAAATTGTATACTAGAACACATTGCCTAAACGCTTCGAATGCCATACAGTTTATTTTTCAAATTTCATTTTGACTAGATGTGACAAACAATTCACTTTCTCAAAACATTTCTTATTTGGAGATAGACATTTTTGCAGCTGCATGACACAATTATTCTCTCAATCTCTTTCATGTCCTCATTTTTCTTTGTTTCCTACTGACTCAGAATGATATTGTAGCTTAATTAATTTTTAAAATCCCTTCTAAAGTATAAATAAGTTAGGTGAAAGTTAAAAATATCCCGGTTAAAGTTTAAAAATATAAAAAATATTTCTTTACATAACTTTGTCAGTAAATTAGCTCATTCAAACTAAGCTATTCATTTAATTGTTTAATATGGTTCTAATTTAACGCAGATGCTTATTATATCGAAAGTTATATGAAAGGTTTTGATGAAAATGTTAGTTTTTCGATACCTATAGTACATTTACAAACAATCTAAACATTTTCACCTATTCATTTATATTCATTTCGGTTAGATGAAACAACATTTTTCTTTTATTTTTCTTTGAAATTGAAGACGATGTTTTGATCTTCAAAATCGTCTCCATTTGCTTCATTGCCAAAATAAATTAATGAACATTTTTCCTGGAGAAATTTTGTCACTTTAAGTGACAAATTGCAACTTTTCATTTTTTTTCCCCTTGTTAACTATCAAACAAAATTTTTCTTATGGGTTCCGGCATTTCTAGGTTTGTCTCTTTGTCGTAAAAACCAATTTGACAGATTCATTGTTGATAATGCATTTAGTTTTCTACTGAAGTTTTTAACTTTTTGGATATTATATCTACTTTTAATTAAATTCATTTTTTAAAATCGATCTTTAAATTTTCTGGCTATTTTTATCTTTAGAAATTCTTGCATTATTTGTTCAGGATCGAGCCAGTTCTATTTTAATATAGTTAATAAAATTGAATAATGAATGAATAAAGCATTCAATTCTGACCTCATAAGAGTGCACCTTTTAGAATTCTTTCCTATTAAGCTGACTCTAAATGTATATTTCGAATGTTGAGCTTAAATGAAAAATTCAGGTTGCTTTGTACAAAGCGGCATACGTAATGAGTTTGATTCGAACCATTTTGGAACAACTCCGCATGTGTGTCTTCCTTCTATATTACCATGCTGTCATTGAACATTCATTTTCTTCTCGTGAAAAAAAAAATGTTGCGAATGCCAAACAAATGGAGGTAACCATTATTGAACTCTACAATCTTTTCTAAAAATGGCCTTTGGGATTCCCCCTTCTAATAATAAAGGTTTCGAAATTTATTTTCTATCATTACGGAAGCCAGTGACTTGCACATATGCTATGCTATCTTTTTCTAGATTATGTCTCGTATATCGCGCTTCAGTGACATGCACCACGTGCTTTAAGAATTATGGTATGTGAAGATGACTGGAGTGTAAAAAAAAAAAAAGTTTTTTGACGATTTTTCGTCTCTTAAAGCTTCTGAATTTTGAGAAATTTCGTCTGACTCATCAAAGAAAACGCAAAAACAAGATTTTCTTCCGCTCTTTATTCTTTTGTTATTTTAAAAGCTAGTTAAATCTCTTTTTTATTGTTTTAAAAAGAATTTATTCTTAATATGAATGTTTTGAATGAAAGTTTAGTAAAAATTCAGTCATTTTGTTCTACTCCTTTTTCCAAGATTGACATCGTTCTGTTTGATGGTGAGAAAAAAAAAATGTTGCGAATGCAAAACAAATGCAGGTAACCATTATTGAACTCTACAATCTTTTCTAAAAATGGCCTTTCGAATCCCCCCTTCTCATAAAGGTTTCGAAATTTATTTCCTATCATTACGGAAGCCAGTGACTTGGATGGTCTTTCTTCCCCCACCAGTCCCTTACTTATTTCCCCACTCAATTACTCTCTCCCTCCATTGGAAAGTAGATAGAGATATGAGATCGCTCACACAGCGTAACGTCTGTTCCACTTCCTGTGACATAAAGTTAGCCTATTTCAAGAATTATGTTGCAGTTACCTCTTGAGCTGACATTATCACTGCCTGCAATAGAAAAAAACTTAGATAACTCTTTGGGTTCCTTCAGGATTGACAGTTGTAAAATCGGGTTTGCCATTATCTACCTTTTTGGGAAGGAAAAAAACTTTATTAATGCTTTTGAGAGATAAGTAAACTTTGTTTTGTTCGTGGAGGAGCAGCGAGTAGGCAATTCGGTTGTTGTCGGCGGATAATGGAAATGCAAATATGTATAGTAAACTGTCATTGAATTTCTTTTCTTTCACTTTTTTAAATTTTATTTTTTTAAAGATTAAACATACATACACTATATAGTTGTAACGTTGATATTAGTTAAGTGTTAAAGTGTCAACAACTTTTTACCATTGTTCAGTATTGGCTCTCTCCTTCACAATCGGGCATGGTTTCGGAAGTGATATAAAATTGAAAATATAAAAGTGATTAATATTTTCAGTATTTCCCTCTGGAGATTTTACTATACTGTATTTCTATGAGTTCATATAATTCTTTTGTTTAGATTTAAAGATGAAATGATTATGTTTGAAATATGCATGCTGTACATGATTCTATATCCCTCATCTCCAATGAAAGTTTGTAGAATGCATTTCTGAAAGAGATGAAAGTGCGAAATACTCCTTTTTATTGGCTATTTATTCATAAAGAGTTACACATGTTTACTATAGTTTGATTAATTGTGTCGTGTAGCTGCAAAACTGGCCATCTCCATTTTTCAAAAACACGTTTTTTTTTAAAGATTTTAAGTCTGTTTGACACTCTTAATACCATGCCACCATAAATTGCTTCCTGAAACACATAGCTGAATGCAATGCTTCCAATGCCATGCACATTATTTATTAAATCTAATTTTGGCGTAATGTGACATAAATTCGACTTTTCCCTTTTTTTTTTTTTTTTTTTCTTCTTTTTTTGAGATGTCCAGTTGCAGTTACACGACACAATTGCAGTCTTAATTGATTTATACAGTTTTCTTCGTTTATTGTGTTATATTTTAATTATTATGCGCGAAATGTCGTTTGGCCACATGAGTTGAATTGTTTGGTGGAAATCGTGCTTTTGTTTTCAGAGAGCCAATAAGCTGTCTTTAAAAGCCAGTTTTATCAAATATAAACAAGGAAACTTTACTCGCTAGATCTTGCAAATATATGATGTAATAGACATGAAAGTTTTCAAACTTGCATAAACGAAATGTGTATTAGCTGTGCTTATGTGGTACCTTTCTCCTGATGTATTCCACTAGCCAGCTCCGTATAGTTTCATTTCAGTTCATGACATTCAAAATCAGCGGTCAAATTTTGTGGCAGACCCTGCTTTCCATGGCAAACAAATGCTTCTGAAGCTTTTTCCACTCGCGAACCCTTTCCCGCATAAAAAATAATAATAATAATTACAGCCCCATCTTCGTCCAGAAAGCTTTGTCGAGCCCTAGAATTTGAAAAGCGAATTATTAAGTGAAAATAAAATATTAAAAACTTCAATCTAAATGAGTTTCTCAGCCGATGGGTGACATTTTTTAAACTCTGGTGTTTTTCTTAGTTATTTTTTGTTACAAATATTGAAGAACTCTAAAGACGCACGAACTGTGAAATATCCGCGACCCCAGTGTTCCGGACAACCCCAAGTGGGGCCACGACCAGTAGCTTAAGCAGACCTCGTTTAAACTATTCCTTCATCAATTCAACTCGTAAAGTGAATTTTCGGCCCGAAAATTCGTAAAATCTAGAAGCGAGTTCGTGTTCTTACGCTTGGAGAAGCAGAAAATTTTAGAAGAGGAAGAAGATATTTAGTGTTTCGTTTTCATCCACGATTTGATTTCCTTTTCGTCACGTGCGGTTTTCTTAACGATTCTGAAGATCGTAGATAATCTTCTTAGTGAAAGTCTTATGGAAGTAATAAATGTGATCCTGCGGTAGATTGCATTTTCTTTCAATGCATTTCGTTTATTTAAAGGAATTATCATGGAGTTTAGTAAAATATTACATTTCGGTAGATAGCATGTTTTTCTCGCGTACACTACACCATAAGATTTTGTATATTTAAAAAGGCGTTCGCAAATTACTTCAGAATTTATCAGATAATTTGCGATTTTACTGTAGTTGACAAATTTATTTTGCGATATAAAGTATGGTTTATTCGTAGTCTTATTCTATTTATTCATTACCATGTTATTCTATACTTGGAAATATTTTGTATACATACGGTTTTATAAGATAACTATAGACAAAGCATTCTATGAGTCTCTTATATTAATCTCCATTTCATAATATTTGAATGCAGTTCTTTGCTGTAAATTGTAAGGAAATGTTATTTTCCCCCATTATTTGTACTTACTAGCATTGAAGATTGAGTGACTGACAGAAGAATATGCAGTCAGTTTTGATGACTCCAAAGACCTGTGTGTTTTGATTTCAAATTATATTATGTTGGAAGATTTTCTATTTTTTTTCCTCTGTCACAAAGTCATTGGATGATTTGTTCCCCTAACAGTTGTAGAGTATCCAAAATTCGAAGGTCGATACTGGGTGTCTCGATGAAAAAGAACATTTTGTTTTTACTTACCCTTTATTTTTCTGGATTTTGTTTCTTTGGCTAAAGCATGTAAAACTGAAGCACAATTTAAATCGGTAATTTTAATAATTTTTTTCACAGAAATCTTTTGCAGTAGTAATAAATTTGTTATTATAAATACTATAATTAACTTTAATCGGAGACTGAAAAGAAGAAATGTTTATCCTTTTCTTTTTTATATATTTAAGTCTGTTAAATTATTATTTTTATGTATATGAAGGCAACTTTGCATGTGCAATCCATTTTGCGATGAAGAGCTGTCGGTTTATTATGAGCAAAATGATTTCGTTTCAACATTTTTTTGTTTCGTTGATTCGTCTCAAGTCTGTATTGCTTGTTGTAAATACACCAGTTCTATTTCGCAAAAGCTTTTATCCCATCATCCTTCTTATAAAACTGTAGTTTGAAATCCCTGGAAAAATGGAATCGTCGAATGCATCGTTATTCTTTGTTTGGTGGTTTTTGGATTTACTCCCGCATGCCTAATGATGTCAAAAATATGGGCAGAAACGCTGCCAAATCTTTGCATGGACATTCAATACCTTCTCTTTTCATGGCTGTCTAGTAGTGTTCCTTAAACATCGATAGACCATCGATACTATCGAAGCCAAGTCGATAGTATCGTGTTTTCAGAACTATCGACTGAAACAATCGATAGTATCAAAACTATCGATAGTTTTCTCCTGTGCAATACTATCGATAGGCGCATTTTCAGTCAGGCGCATTTTCAGTGGAACTATCGATAGTTTCAAAACTATCGACTGGAAGAACACCTATCGATAGTATCGCTGGGGAGAAAATCGATAGTATCGATTGCTTTGAAACTATCGATAGTTGAACTATCAATGTTTATGGAACACTACTGTCTAGTAAATTCAATGCAGTTGGTGCGCAATTATTAACTTGACTTGTGCGCAATTAACTTGAATTTTCGATAACGCCCGATGTTGTTCTGACAGATTGAAATCTTCAGTGCGGAAGTGAATTGTGATTAACTTGTAATAAAATTTCAATGTCGGTTGCTAGAACCATTACCGTGTATAAAACTTCTATCATTCTTTTAAATGCACAAAAAATACTGAAATATATTTTTAATTAGTGCAACTACACTCTTTAAAATAATTTGGATGGAACACAAGGAAAGGAATATTTTTGTTAGAGTATGGAGAAAAAATTAATTAGAATTGAAAGAAAAACTAATTTTCCCACCTTCTCTCTGTCTTATATTAAATTTAAAAGTTCAAACTTCCTAGCCACTTACAGTATTCTGCGTTTCGCTGCCTAAAGAAATTCTTCCTTCATCCAGCTTATATTTTTGAAGTGTTTATTTAAATCGCAACTTGCTCAACCAAACCTGTTCCATTGTTTCTTTATTGCCGAATAGACAACTCAATATTACATTGTTGAACAGTTTAAAAGGAAGCATGTAAAAAAAGAAATGCATTTTTTGCTAACTCTAAAAGAAATGTGTGCATAATCCATTCATTACAAGTTTCAAAGAATTTTGAAATGTAAAGAAAACTGGCTTCCTCAGAAGTAAGCTCGAGGTGAGACATTCACTAAACGGAATCCGCGTCAAATTATATTGGTCTATGTGCTCTCAAACCATAAAATCTGTGTAAAAATAAATAACCATAAAATATGTGTAAAAATAAATTTAATAAAGACAGTTTTTAAACACTTAATTTTATTGTTCTACTGAAAAGCACTTTTTTACTTTTAGTTATTAATTTATAATTCATTATTATAAAAATTGAAATAAATTATTTCTCAAATTCACTGCCAGGTGGCGTCACGCGTATGGAATTAAAATTTAAATGAATTAGTAGAGTAACTGATAATGAAGTTATGTAAATATTAAAATAGTGTATTGTCATCGAGATCATACAAGTGTACAAAATTTGAAAACTCTAGCACATCAGGAGGTAAGTGAAAAGATGGAAATTTGGAATCGACTTTACAAACATGAAACACATCAAGTTAGCTGAAAGTGTGTTTAAAGACGCAATCAAGCGACTCGTCTCAATGACTGTGTTTAAAGATACAATCAATAAAGATGACTCGTTTAAACAAATCATATGTTGCCTTGCGTTGTAATAATCCCGATGTAAACTTGACCAAAAATGAGTATATATTACGCTCAATATATCAAATGCCACCTTTTAATGTTAAAGAGTGCACGCAAACCTGTTATTAATCGAATTAACGAGACAAATGTTATGAGAATGTGTTGAATACCTTATGGGAATAGTTTTGTAAAATTTGAAGTCACAAATTTGTCATAGTTATTACAATGACAAATGTCATAGTATTTACAATGCCTTCTAAGAAGTCCATATGGTTTTATTTCCAAGTCAAAAGAATGTATTGAAAATGCAGGCCAATGCAAAATCACAATTTTTAAAATGAAGCATTCATATATTTCTAGTCTCGATCTTTTCACGTGTTCAAAACTAGAATCCCTTTAATTTCTCAAGATTTTATTTTTTGTGTTTCTAGTCTAGTATTTAATATTTTTCTTTACCTTTCTACAATCAAAAGAATAAGACTAACTTTGATTTACAAAATGCCTCGTATTTATTAAATGTGACCTATTTTTCTGTTGCAAACATTCCTAACCCAAATCCATTCTGCTTGATTTTTTCCTTTCATTCTTTTTTGACGTACCCAAGGAGAGGAAATATTAACTCATTTTGGACATTTCAGGAAGTTAAGATCTGACGATTTCGTGGAGCTCATTGCTTTATTTAGGAAATATATGAAGAATTCTCAATCAATTTCCTTTAACACTCTTCTTTTAAGGGAATGACTCGATTATTTTATTAGTCTTTTAAGTTTATGTTGTTAAGAGAAATCATTTTTAACCATTAAATTATTGAAAGTATCCATTTCTTACTTTTTTCAACATTTTACACTAATTTGATTGAGCTCCAGCTTTATGCATGTTATTTTAATAGCGACAGAGGCCTTGTTTTCAAGTTTAAAATGCTTTATAAAATTTAAGGTAACTACGGACGGCAGTCATTTCCATGGTTTAAACTTCCTGGGTTCGAAATCCGTAATGAAGTGTCATTTAAAATTTCAAGTCAAAATATTTCTTTACCTTGGTGTGTTGCTGATGTTATTATTTGTAGTAGTAAACTATTACAATGTCCTTAAACTCATAAAATCTCTGTGGAAATCTTATTTAGAATTATTTTCACTTAAGCTTCCTAACAATTACAGTAGTCTTCCCCCTACAGCGAATTTCTCCCTATAACGAAATTTTTAATCGGAATGTTAAATAGCATTCAAAATATTCTCCATATAGCGAAGTGGTTGTCTCCCTATAACGAATTTTTGCAGACCTTTATCTTTTCGATTTTTGTCATTTTTGAAGAAAGTTGCTAATTTCTATGGAAACAAATCGCTCACAAGTGCTTGTTTCTGGAACCACTCGCATTGTTCATTCCAGCGATAACACATAACAATAGAATGCCATGTGAAGGGTAATGCAGTTACGGGGACCTGGGTTTCTACAGAGGGAGCAACATTTCTACGGGTCAAGATTCCAAGAATCGGGGTGGAGTGGGAGTGGAAACAGCAAATGGATGTGACAATACGCATTTTATGTTTATCCATACTAGTACATATTATTCTCTAAATTGGTTAATTGTCTTCACTTTTGAGCATTTTATTTATACAATAAAAATTAGTATAAGTTTAACAAATTTATAATAAATATTACTTCATTTTTAATTGAAAGTCATAATTAAATATTTTTGAACTTATCGCACATACTAAAAGGTTTGTTACATTTACTTAAATAACTGCAAAAATCTCCAATCTCCTTATAACGAAATTTTCTCTATAGCGAATTTTTCAACTGGAACCACGCGATTTCGTTATAGGGAGATTCCACTGTATAGTATTTAAGTAACATGATACGTCTATGTTAGTAACTACTCCAGTAGAGAAAAAGAATTCACAGAAAAATCTAGAAAATACATGTATATACAGTCGGACCTCTATTTAACGAAGTCGCTAAATCCGGAAAAAAAGTTCGTTATATGGAAAATTCGTTAAATAGAGATTCACCTTTTAAAATACTTTAAACTACACAAAACAGATTTTAAATTCATAAACATTAAATGTATTAAAAAAAGTAATTAATCACACCTTTATTTTGTAAATTAATATATTTGTTTTATATACATTTACCCATCAAAAAGAAATCTGCAAGGAAAACAAGAATAAAACAAAACATTGTCCGGGAATACACTGTATTTTCAAATAAAAAAATAATTTTATATTAAAATTACTGAATTTTAGCATTTCATCATACGAAGGTTTGTTTTTTTCTGCATCATGATCATTTCCATCTTCATTATCTTCGTCTTCATCGCAATTCATTGCTGTATTGTTTTTATTTTTCACACTGTCCACTTCAAAACTGCCTCATCCACATCTTCATAGACACATGCTTTTAAACGTTTTGAACAAGAATTCGATGCATCATAATTTTGTATCTTATCACAATTTTTTTTACTATGGTTGATAAGCTGTTTGGAGGAATACCAAATTTTAAAGCAATATCCTTTTTTTTCACGCCTTTATCCACCTCATGAAGAATTAAATTTTTTTTCTTTCATGCTCAAGCACTTTCGCTTTGACATTTTCCAGCTTCAATGTCGTTGATCACCATAAAATGTGTTTAAAAAATAAGTTTGAAATGTTTAGAAATATTTTGAGGAATAGGGAGGAAAAAAAATATTGGATCACAAGAAAAAGTTCATTAAATAGAGAATGCACTTCGCTATTTGGAGGTTATTTTACGAAGAAATTCGCAAAATGTTCTTGGTTCCAAGAAAAAGTTCGCAAAATAGAGGTTCGTTAAATAGAGGTCCGACTGTATTTCAAACTGTGTATAAAATGTAAGTGTCGAATTTAATAAAAAAATAATTAACCATTCAGAGTCTATCAGCAATGACTACTTTTTGTTTGAAGTACATGTGTGATGCATTTCTTCTGAAGTGATGCACGAAATCAGGTTATTTAGTTCACTTGAGCGGCGTACTCGCTCAGAAATATTGTTCTGCTTTCAAATGTCATGAAAGGGGGAAAAAAACTTGTTTTCCACAGCTGCCACCACACATCCCTCACCTTTTCATCTTTCACCTGTATTTTCGTTTCTATGAAAAGAAGAGGGCTGTTTTGCCAATTAGTTTTGGTTATGTTAGCTTAAATCATGTTTAGGCAATAAGGATGAATTGCGGCCATATTCATTTTCATATACTTCATTGCATTCTGAATATTGATGGTATAATAGGAATATTTCGTGCCATTATTTTTAAAGACCATTTAACATCCTTTCAAAGCGTGATTCGCATTGGCTTCGGATAATTAAATCCGGTCGAAACTATTTCAAGATATCAATTTTTTTTCTCGATCTTGTTCGAAGGATGCTTTATATTTCAGCATCTTTTTTCTTTCTCGGACAAAACCAGTTTTTGCCATTTTTTACGCAACCAATTTTGAAATTCAACTATCTAAACTTGCATTTCTTATTTACTGTAACAATTCGATCTTAAAATTTAGTAACATTTCTAGTTTTGTACATTGAGATAATTTCAAACTTGCGTGCTCGACAAGATTTCTGTTGCTTTTGCATAGTTGTTTTCCTCAAAGTGATAATCTGAATTCTATACATATCTTGTGTACCTTCTCGATTAGCTTTAAAACTTAAATACAGTGTGTCCGTAAAGTCATGGTGCACTTTTGACCGGTCACAGGAAAGCAACGAAACAAGATAGACAGGTGACTTCTTCACCAAATAAAAGACAAACTCTCCAGGTTTGCATACCTGTTCCGTGCAGTTCGATGTGGGCTCCATTTGTTGCCCTACACACATCTAAACGATAGTCCAGTTCTTCCCACACACGGGTAAGGACGTCTGGTGTAACAGAGTTAATAACGTCCGTGATTCTCTGTTTTAAATGATTAATGTCGTTGATACGTTCACTGGTACACATGTTGCTTCACATAACCCCACAAGTAAAAGTCTAATGGCGTTATGTCCGGGGATCGTAGTGGCCATGCCATGACAGCACCCCTGTCTACCGCTGGGGGAATGTTGTATCCAGAAACTCGCGAACAATGTTGCCATAGTGTGGAGGAGCGCCGTCCTGTTGAAAGATGACACCTTCTGAAAATTGTGGAACTGCGTACAATTACAACATGTCAAGGTAGATGTTTGACGTCACAGTTGGCTCCGCACGGTGCATGGTGTTGCGTCATCACCTGCGCGCGCACACCGTTGCATTACAGACACTCTTTGGGATATTGTCCAATGTAGCGCAAGTTTCAACCTTTCGTTTCGTTTCTGTTCGCCACAACAAGCGTTCATAACTGCACCATGACTCTACGGACATACTGTATTACACTCTGAGGAGAGAGGTTGGATGAAGCTCATTTCTTAAGATTCCTCAAGGTGGGCTTAGGTTTTATTGTGAGTGGAAAGCTTGGAAGCTGGTCATGAAATAATACATCTATAGCGGATGTTCAACCTGTGGTACGCGTACCTCTGGGGATACGCGAAAGTGATCTTGGTAATGGCGAAAAATACAAAAGATCAGAATATTCTAGAATTTAGTTTTCTCAAATTCGTATTAAAACGAAAGTGAAAACTGTACGCGTCCGAAGGTTTAATCACGAAATAAGAAAAAGGAAGAAGCAGATTAAAATTTAGTGGCTGAGTAATCGTTAGCTCTCATTCTAAATTAATGCGAAATTATTTCCATTTGTTTTGATGTTGAACTAATACCATTTTAAAAAATGAAATGTAAAGATAAAAATAAATCCTGTAAATTTTATTAAATTCATTAGAGCCGTTTGACTCTTAAGTTAACCTACGCCTTTGGCTTTATTTATAAAACCTTTTTTTATGGTGAGGGATGGTTGGGGAGAAAGGGAATATAACGGTAGGGGTACTCAAAAATAAAAAGGCTAACCAAGGGATACACGAGGGAAAAAAGGTTGGCAACCGCTGATCTATAGGGAAAGTACATGAAATGCGGCATTTAACTTCTTTTGATTTCTCGCCATTTATATCTTTAGGGAATGATATTTGCTCAGGACTTAAATCCTTATTTGATTTTCCGCGGTAAGTTCTGTAATTTTCGTTTGCTTGAAAAACATCCAGTGTAAACAATAACATCTTAATATACATAGACGTTTGTCGAATTTTACTAATTAAAATAGCTCATTGGATAATTAAAATAATAGTATATCTACGTCCCCTTCCTTTTACAGTTGGTTCAAAGCTGTCTTAATTTTCTTGAAAATTCAAAATTTTTCCTACACAGTCGATTTCGAAAGTTTTCTTAATCATTATTTTACATTCTACTCGGGTGAGTAAAGTAGTTGGTTCAGGAGTGCGGACGCTTTATACCTGTCAAAATAAATAAAAATAATTCTTTGTTAAACGGAGAATCATGTAGATTAACCTTTAAAAGCTGACTCTATAAATAGGTTTCTCCCTTCATTTTAGTTTCAATTATAGGACTGGGAGACAGTTGAAGCTTAGCACACTGGGGGTAGGGACCGGCAGTTATTTAAAGTTTTTCTTTTCCTCCAAGTCAGCGGAATCCTTTAGCATTCATTCTTTCAACTTGCTTTCCAATGGGTTAGCTCGTTTCGAATTTACTCGAGAAAAATACTTCAATCTAGAACGAGTGTACATTTCTGGTGAATAAAATCAGTCTTTATTTCTAAATTTTGGTTAAAAGAACAGAAATTGGTACATCTTTCTAGAGTCGGTTTTCTAAAAGTTTACTTCTAAGGAAATTGCTGCTTGAAAAAAATTTACTTTAAAAAATCTGATTGCTGGGATCAGAATTATATATTTTTGCACTTTTCTCTCTCGATAATTTCACCATCGGTATGGTTGAATCCGTTTTCAAGCTTTTTGACTATGTATAAATCTCCCCTGACATGCTGCAAAAATAACTCTTCATAATTTTATGTTTTCAATAGCAAGTCACTTTAATTAAAATTTGGATTTTTCTAATACATTATATATATTTTTCCTTCCATACATAGGAATAGGATTTTTTGACATGTGTGAATGATTTTATAATTTCATTGTTGAAATTACAGCCATGGATTGCTGTAATATGATCTGATTCAGTAGGCTAGCGTCTTGCTTTATTTCGGAATGCGCTTAAGGAAAACTATTTGGTCTTCAGTCAAATGGATTCACTTTGAAAGTGTTCCCATTCACAATGTACTGAACATTTTGTTAAATGCTTCGGTTAAAGGGTTGTTTCACCTTAAGTAATAATTTCTAATTGAGAGGGCGAACCTTTCGGCATTTTTCATTGTTCTAATGAATAGCAAAGTGAAGTATCTCAACAAAAAATCTGCCATTCGAAGGCAAGTTCTTCTGACCCCAAGAAGTGGTGCAAACCTTGAATGCATTAGCTAGGCGTCTACCTCTGGGTCGTTACTCAGCTGCGATTGTATGAAACTTTTGCATCTAAGACACTTAATTATATAAAAATGTTGTCTATTGCTTTATGGTGACCCCATTCATATTTACCTGTTACATCTTTATTGTCCATTATTTCTAATTGGATGAAATAAAATTGTGTATTTGCTCACAATTAGCGAGACAAAATTGTGGAAACTTTTTCCTTTATGTTTTACAAATCGATTACTCCCAAATTATTGGTGAATTTTTCCCTAGAAAAGCCACTCGCCGTATTGTGATATTCATAAGTCATTTTTTCTTATGGCCTTAATCATTCGTCTTTCTCTAATTTTTAAAATATAGCGACATTTACCCATGGTTAACTATATTATAACACTCAATATTATATTCAATAAAACGAGTGTCGTTTTTAAATATCTATTTTCATAAGCCTGAATCATTATTGCCTTGTAATTGCAAAATTTTTTGTACACAATGACCGAAGCACCGGCGATTCTACAATGTATATTAATTTCGAACTGTTTGAGAACGGGCTGATGAAAAATTCCTAAAAATATTCTTTGAAAACTGTCCTGCTAATAATGTTTCAGATTTGTTTATTAAGAATTTGTTTGTATTGTTAATTATGCTTATTGTTTGATATATAACTGTCAAATTATAGAGTTGTAAAAATATTTGGAATTCTATTTATAAATCGGGGGTGTAGTGGAACCGGAACGCACCAGAACGCCGTTTCGGTACTGCCCTTTTTTACGAGAAATAAATAAGAAACAATTGTATAAACCTTCTTAAAACAGTGCGATTTTTGTCATCCAGTGTAGAGCGTTCCGGTACTACTTGATTTGCGACTGCACCACTGTTATAAATCCAAATGCAAGTGGATTTATTTAATAAACTGTGTATCTTCCGATCGTCAAATAATTCTAACCAGATTTATCTGGAAATAAAATTTGACGAACTTTATTAAAATGTTGCTTATCCTCTTATAAATTTTCCTTTGATAATCCTTGTGGCATTCCATTTCTTCAAAAACTTTTATTGTTCCGTTCACCAATTCCAGTAGACAGAAAATAAATTTTCATTTCCTGATTGAGGACAAGTTACCGTAGTAGCGCTGTACATTTTACTTGAAGTGTGACGTCCATATTTTAGCCTTGAAGACATCATTGATCCCAGACAGATGTTTGCAAAATAAACAAAAGGCCGCTTCCCTATTTGTCCTCAGGGGATTAAATACGAGCAGGTGCTTTAGGATTTAGCCTCTTTCCAAAAGTTCAGCTTCTCTCCCGCTATAGAAATTTTGTTCTTTTTTCTTTCTTTTGCCTTACTCATTACGAATGCAATTAATTGCGTCCAAAAAGAGAAGCACTTTTCCTTTCCTAAAATATTTTGAAAAGTTTATTTCCGTACCTTTCAAGATTTTGTAAAATTCGTTTTCTAAAAGGATGAATGATCAAAGGGTCATAATCATACTTGTGTCTAGAGAACTTATTTTCGATTGTAACTGAAAATAAAATATTTGCGCGAAGGACAAATATTTTTCTCCTTTATTTTATTGTTTTTTCCCCTAATCATAAATTTCTTCTATTTTTATCTTTATTTTCCAGTCCTCTTGGTTTTGAAAACCTTTTAATGTATATCATAAATTGAATGCATTGTATTAAAATTTCGAAACTTAAAATAATTTTCTGCGTTGCTTTCTGCTACGAAATTGTTTCGTAATGTGATTGTGATGTAGAAGAGAGACGCCGAATTTGGGCCGGTATCATAATTTCAATCCCATTAAATACAGGGCATGCACAAATGAAGCGACATATTTTAAAAATTAATAATGATAAAAAAAAACTAAAAATGTTGGTACTACGAATTTTTTTTTTAAAGACAGCTCATCTCAAAAAGTTTTTTTCAGACAGGTAACATGCCATTTCGGTGGTCTAGGGAGTCGTAAATTACTGGAAATCAAAAAATTGTTTAGAGCCATTATCTGAGAAAATATTAAAACTGGAAGAAAAATAAAAGCATGTATTTGTAGGGAATTTTACGCTCTTTAATTTATTTATTCACATGTAGTGTGAAAACTGAAGAGTTTTCGTCATATTCAAGAAAAACTTTAAAAAGAAACCAGAAAACACGCATCGGCTTCTGCTGATCGGTAGCCATTGCGTACGGAATTTTCTCGCTGTAGCAAGTTGAGAACGGCGTAACGCCGCGTTACCTATCTGGAAAAAAACTTTTTGAGATGCACTCTTATTTAAAAAAAACGTAGTTCCAACATTTTTAGTTTTTTTAAAAATTAATTTTTGAAATGTGTCACTTCATTTGTGAATACTCTGTATTTGTGGGGTAAAATAGGCAAATTATGTTGTAACGATGTAAAGGGGGTGTACGAAATCATTTTAAGAGCATGTGCTACGTGGTTACAGTTAGGGAACAAGAGTTTAGATTTAGGTTTCATAAATAAATTATTTTTTAAAGACAAAAGCTCTTATGCTGTCTTAAATTAAGTAGGAAAATATGTTATTATATCCTTAGATAGGAAATTTCTTTAGCTACAATTTACTGTAATCATTTTATGAAAATAGTTTAAAATTAAGATTAGGGGAATTTCTTTTATTGTTCCTCAAAAGTTGCCTAGATTGGACCACAAACGTAAATTCTACTACTTGTTTTTCATTAAAATTCCTACTCCATCATCATGCATTAAAAAGTGTCCAGGTAGTCCAATTTCGACGACTCTCCCCTCTATAACACAGGTCTGCAAAAAAATACTTTTTAAAAATTGCTTTAATTTTGGTGACTGCTTTTTATATTATTTTCAGTGCTGATTTCAGAAACAAAATCCATTTTTTTCTATCGTGTAAGGATTTTTCACAAAACGGTTTCGTATTTTGCGGAAAATAACACAAATCAATATTTTGACATTCTTATTTTCATTTTGTCATCTCTCAAATACATATTTATCACCTCTCAAATATATCTTCTTTTTGATCATCCTCACTCTGTTATGATGTAAATGATTAATGAGTTTTAAAAAGAAGTTACAAATCTTTATGGTAGAATTTTCTCTTTTTCTGAAAACTTCTTTTTCCTCTTTTCTTCGGATGAACTTGCTTGGGATTGTCCCTTTTCAACGTCCAGCAGTAGTCAGTTATCATGTTGATATTCCACCCTGTCTATTTTGATGTCTTTTTTCCATTTCCTTTATGTCTTGGTGAAATTTTTCACCTTGCTCCTTCATGACTGTATCTAAATTTCCAGAGTAACAGTCTAGATGTAAATGGAGCAAATGAATTTTTAAGCTCATATTAAAAAAACCCTAATTTCTTGAAACTTGCCAACATTTCTCCTACAACAGATTTCAAGTTTGGATTTCTTTGGTTTCCAAGAAAGCTAATTGCTGCAACAGATTTCAAGTTTTATTTCTTTAGCTTCCAAGAAAGCTAATTGCTGCAACAGATTTCAAGTTTGGATTTCTTTGGTTTCCAAGAATGCTAGTTGCTACTAGTTTCAAAGATTTCCAGACTTTTCTCTCCTTTGTTCCCATTTTAAGCTCAAATTTTCATTCTTCAACAGTTCAGTGATGTCATATTCTACAAACAACTCTTCCTTCAACTTTTATGCAGATTAACCCTGGAACTGCTTACAAAGATATTTGAAACATTCTCCTTCGTTTGGCTATACCTTAACACATTATTTTATGAGACCCAATTTTATATGAAGCGGTATTTCCCGATATATCTGGAGGGGGACCACCAGGTCCATGAGGGAAAGGGCGTCTGACGAATGAAATGTTAGGATGAAATATATCTCATTTTTTTTTCTTTAAATTTAAACCATTCACATTGCATTTGCAAAAATAGCAATCGTCAGTGTGATTTATTTTAGACTCTGTCAAAACCATTAGAGTATACCAAACCGAAAATGTTGTTATATGAACGGAACATACTTTGTGTGGGACCCAAACTTGCCTTTACCACCCACCTTCATGCCAAAATAAGCAGAGTATACTTTTCCCATCAAATATGAAATCTTTCTTTATTATTTGCTATATATTTACCACAAGTGTATCAGAAACAAGCTGGTGAATTAACACGTCCTCTGGAAGCCAATGCAAACTAAAAGTGAAAAGTTCTTCTACTCTAAGCACGGAATAATATACTGTTTAGCAACGGATTCGGAAACCGTCCGCGCTTTTGCTCATGCGCCGGGCCGAGTTATTTTCATCAAAATAGGGGGAAAGTGAAGAATGGAAGGGTGATGTTTACATTTTACTGAGCGTGATCTAACAAAGGACTCCGGAAATGCTCTCCTATGACTCATTGCCTGATACCCCTTTCCGGTGTAAAATCGTCCAAAAGTAGTAGTCTCGGAATCCGTTGCTGAACAGTACAAAATATTTCTACGAAATATTTCTTTATGAATATTTTATGAAATTTATTCTGTTCTTCGATGAGAACTTTTAAAACTGTTTTGTGAATAATAAATGAGGGTAGTTCAAAACAATAAGTCTGTGTATGAATTTTTCCTTCGCTTCTATTATCAGAGGTCGAAATCTTGCCTTACAGCTTCCATAAAATATTTCTGCTTTTTCAAGGGTAGTTAAAAATTAGTGGTGTAGTCTCAAAATAAGCAGTGCCGGTACGTTCTAAAAGCAGTACCGGAACGCCCTAACCTGGGTGACAAAATTCGCGCTGTTTTAATTACGTCTTCACAGATTTTTATTTATTTCTCGTAAAAAAATTTAAAAATCAGTTCCGGAACGGCATTTGGGTGCGTTCCGGCTCCACTGCACCCCTGTTAAAAATCAACAATATTTTGTAAACACATTTTTGTGACACTACTGCTGAGCAACGGATCCGAGACTACCACTTTGGGACGATTTTACACCCAAAAGGGGTGTCAGACAATGAGTCGTATGAGCGCATTTCCGGAGTTCTTTTAGATCACGCTCAGTAAAATGTAAACATCACCCTTCCATTCTTCATTTCCCCCCCTATTTTTATGAAAATAACTCCTCCCGGTGCATGCGCAAAAGCTCGGAGGGTTTCCGAATCCGTTGCTAAACAATAACTTGCAGTTCTTATATATCAATAACATAATATTAATCGTCTGAATTTTGTGTTAATGAAATTTTTACTGTCGGTATATCATCAGAGAAATTATCATTTGTCGAAAAGGAACTATTCTGAGTGACAATCAAGTACAAGTTACGGGAAGAAGATCATTGATACTTCCAGCTTGCAACTTATCTTTGATTCTCTTGTAAAATTCGATGACACTTTTGAAGCGTACTTTTTTCTTTGCCAATCTCTTTGATCACTAAAATAACCCTTAAGGCTCTACCTAGTCTGAGCAGGTGATGAGATAGAATTTCCAAATGTACGTGCAGTGTGCCGATCCCTTTTGCACATGGCGTGTGCCACAGAGCTTTTGTAACATTGAAAGTAATATTATTTTCGAGAGCTCTGACCTCATTACAGCTGCACAGGACTCGAGGGAAGGCAGAAGGTTGAAACTTGCGGTTTATTATTATCATTAGATCATAATTATTCTCCGTAAATTTATTTTTTAGGGATTCGTGTGCAGTTTTGGGACAACTGCCTTGGATGTTTGCGCTTTTCTCTTCCTTCCAAAAAAATATTTTCCTTTACAGATTGCTTTGACGAAACTTTGCTTTTGTTTACTAGTTATGATTTTGTTCCGCTCTTTTAAGAAGTCTCCATTAAACCGTTTGTTTTTTCATTGTCTTAATATTTATTTTTTCATTTTAAGAAAAAGAATATTTTTAGAAATGAAAAGCATGTGTTGTTTTCTGTATACGTGCAAAAACAGATTTCAAAATGAGAAATTAATTATGAATTAACCCTCTGAGCGGTTAGCTATTTTGATCTAATTGCTTTAAAGTCTTAAAAATTTGCTTTTAAAGTGAATAATTTTATCGTTATTGCTTTTAATCAAGTCTCTGAAATCTTAAGAATATTTTATCTATGGTAGTTTAAGAAATTATACTTATAAACGTTATCTGCTATCTGCTTTTATCTATTCTCTGCTTTTGAATAGAATATGAGAAATGGAAAAATACGTGCAAAACTCTTAGAGAGTTAAAATGTCATTTTCTCAGCATGTTTTTCGAAAATGGTGCGTTTTATACTTTGGAAAAAAAGTATTGTCCAATTGAAGAATTAAGTAATGTGAGTAACTTACTCAAAAAGAAACATTCGTGGAATGCGTTATTTTGCTTATAATAAAATTGTTCTTTAGATTGGTTTCAAAGTATGTGCAGGAGGGTGTTACAATTCGAAAACATGAATATATACAAATTTAATATTAGAATTTCTCTTACACAAACGGAAATTATCTGTGTTTATAAGTTCTTGAATTATGAGCCCTGTTTATATACTTTTTATCAACAAATGTATTTCAAGATAACAAATATATAAATTTGTTCAATGAAATGGTTGCCACATATACCATGATGTATCTGAAATAATAGTGCGCTAAACTTGGAAGCATTTACAAATCATTCATCAGAAAGTGTTTTATGTACCTTAAAACGGGGTTAATTTGCACCAATTTTCATGACTTCCGACAGAATTTCAAGATTAGTTATATGTATTTCTCTAAAAGAAAGGGTTTTCTAATTTTTCCTCGTTGAGGGATTATTAGAGAAACGTTTTGCAGCAAAATTTGGATCATACAACGATTTAATAATTATGATTTTTCGAAATTTTGGTGCAAAGTTACCTCATGGGTGGGGGATACTTTGCACTGGTTAATTTTTTTTTCAGTATATTACAAAAACAAATTATCTGGATGCAATTCTAGATATATTTATTAAATGCTTGGGTGGAAATATACAAGAAAAATAATTTTCATAAATGACTGATTATAATTAAAAATTTTACGTCATTGCATTCGGTCAAATCTGGATGCCGTTTTAAAAATCCTTTTATCCAATTATTGCCGGGTGTGTTACTAATATATCTATCTATTACCGCACCACCTTAGTAAGATAAACATTTATTATCGTTTTAAGATCTATACTATTGACAGGAAAACCGAAGTCACTGAATTGGACTACACATTGCAACGGTCTTTTTCTTCTTATTTGAGAAAACCAAGGAATTTCCATGTTTAGTTATATGAATTAGCTTTCTTTTGTAACAAACTGTTCACTTGGGGTACCAAAAAACGCTTCTACCTCTTTAAAAAATACCCTAAACTTGTGAAATCGTGTTAAATCAAGCTTCTAAGGTCTCTGGAGAGAACTCCATATACTTACAAGTTCCTAACTTCCTTTTATATACCCTGGACATATCTGAAATTTCAGAAAACATTGTTCTTGTTATTATTTAATACAAAAATAAATTAAAAAACCAACTGGAGTTGCTGTTTATCACAAATTTCCAAGGTGCAAAGAATCCCTCCTTTTCGGTGCAAAGTTACCCCAGGTCAGAAAAATTAATTACAACTTAACTAACAAATATAATTGGCATTCAAAGCAACAAAATGAAAGCTAAGCTTATTATCTTTCACATTTAATTGCACTTGCCTTCAGAAATGTCATACTTTCCTCACCAGAGAGGTTTTACAGCACTAAAATTTTCGTTGAAAAATTGGATCATTGTCTTTTCCTTCTGGAACCTCCTGAATGATTGTTATATATGTTTAAGGAATAAAATACTCTAGTCAGTGGTCCCAAGAATCTAGAAAAAAAAATCTCAATCCCTTACCTCTAATCAGTTTATCTGTATTTCACTTTTCACGCAAATTATGCAAAGTAACCCCGTTTTACGGTATTAGTTTAATAATGCTCGGCCGTAAGGTTTAATCTTAAACATTGACGTTTTGCTTTGTTGCTTTCTCTGTACTGAATCATTGTACTAACAGCAACATCACATCCTTTTTAATCATTTCCGTTGTTTAAATTCTAAACAGCACTCTCAAACTTGTTTGCTTATTTGAATTCAGGCGCAAAATATGTTGAAATTAATTCTCAACCCATTGCCTACCTGAAAGAAAAAGGACCCTTACTTTTAGTTTGCAGTCTGTTCACATATGCATTTCCACTACAAGTATTCTACAATTGCTAGACACGCTGGGAAAAGAGCATGATATGAACATTTGCAATTCAATCGATTCTCTTATGTTACACAAAATGTCGCATAGCATGTTTTCAGCCCTGGGACATCATTCCAGACGGAGATCTTCTTCAAGTAAACTCACATTTACCGTCTAGGGCTCTCACGAAAACGTGACGCGAACTTCTTTGCTGCACTTTGAAACTTATGAGTGCAAGTAAAACTGCAAAATTATTCCGTGAAATCTGTGTCTTGAAATGTAATGTTAAACATAATTTGGTTTGGAAGGAGGAAGAAACCATAACTTCCTTTTATAGATTCACAAAATGAATGGCAATAAATGCATATAACTGAGCGTACTGACAACTTAATTTATATCCCTGGCATTCGAGAATGTGCTTCATAAATTCCACTCTAAGTATAGTAATAGATTATTTATGGAAAAATATGCTATCGTGACATTTGAAATCTTGAATTGCAATTAAAACGTTTCAGATGTTATACTAAATTGTTTCATGTTTTTTCCTTTTTTATTTATGATGACTTTTTAAAAATTTTGCATGAGACGGGTATGTTGTTCTGAAAGAGGGAAAAAAAATTACTGCATTTTAAGTTTTGCACATTTTTGAATATCGCCTATATGTGTATATATCTGATAAAAAAATTTAAAAGCCCGATAAAAACTATAGGGGAATAAATAACTCGTCGGAAATTGTAAAAATTGTAACAGAATAATTTCCTGCTTTTGAAAGACGAATTTCAGTTTAATTTGGCGGAAGATTAAAATAATTTCAGAGCAAATGAACTTTTGCTTACAAAAAAGCCAAATATTAAAATTAAAATGATTTTTCTTAGACATTTAACTACATTTTTTTTAGTTTTGAATCAACATCTTGGTTTGACATTTATTTAGCTTGTGATGAATATGCTTCTGTAAGATTTAAAATAAACTTTATGGTCGTAAGAAAATCTAGGATTAAATTATGTACGAAAAAAGAAAGTGAAGAAGTCTAACATTCCCTTAATTGCGTGTTAACAATCTTCGTGGTAAGCCTTGATATCTTCCAGCGCAATTGTCAATCCGCGTTTCTCGATTCATCGTAGGAGATCGAAGAAGAACAATAAATCTTGCTGCGCACGTGTTCATCTGCTACCGTAACTTTTATGATTCCGTTGAAGCACGATAGAAGTGCTAATTTACTTGACTCCTCAAAAGCTCGCTGCTGGTACTTCGCATGAAACAGTAAAACTGTAATCATTTTCTATAATTGCCCTTAGTCGGTGTTAGTGGCATGCAAAGCAACAGTAAACTACTGTTATCTGGATGCCAGATTTCTTGCGAAGTCAAAAGTGGTAGAAATGGGAAAACGGAATAAAGAAAGCAAATCTGTCAGCATTCGAAGTCCTGATCAGTATTTTTCTTCTCCTGATAACAGTCATTGAACTGGTTTCCAAGGATCATTTTTCTTTTCTAATTCATCAATAACTAAGGATAAATGGAATCGGGTCTGAATGTAATTATAGAGATTTTTTTCTTCTTACGTTTTAGATGTTGTAGGTGTGTTCGTTCGTCTTCGATGTGTATGAGGTTAATTATAAAATTGGGAATGATGTATGTGTAGTTTTTTAGCTTGTTGCTATGTCGAAGAGGAAAAGTGTTGACTTCGGGAAATTGAATGTCATCAAAAAGCGCTTATTGATAGGTGGAGTTGTAGACAGAAAGATTCAATAAATTTTATTAGTCCTCCTAATCAGTTCTCTGAAGCATGGTCGCTCACTAATGAAAAATGAATGGAACACTACTTGGAGATGGGGGGGGGGGGCCAAATTATAACTGAAGGAAACTTTTGAAAGAACTTTAATTGTTTTTACATGAGATCCTTAACTTATTCTATGCTTATGGATTGGTAATTCCTACTTTCTTGCAATTTTTGGGAGCTACGATCCTTCATGTTGTTCATTAGTTATGACTCTGTCATTCGTCTAAAAAATCATTGAAATATCTAGAACATCCTGCTTGTCACAGGCAAACTCCTGAAAGAGTCATTTTGTATGTATAGTAAAATTATTTAAACTAACAAACTATACTTAGTGTTGATATATTTTATAGGTATTTAATATATTTCGACAGAATTTAAATACCAATAATGGATTTCGGTGTAATGAAACTCTCTTTCGAACGGAAGATGCTTGAGCACATTATATGGCTTTAAACCATTTAGAGAAATCTTCTACATAATCCGCCAGTGATGCGATCGCTCTATGCACTGCTAACTCAAGTTGTCACAGACAACAGAAAGTTCTCACATTTAAAAGTATATATAAAAATATCTTAGACTACTTGTATACAATATGAATGCTATACTATGTTTCCTTCTTCCACTGATTCACTCGAAATATATTTAGTTTCACAGTTAAGTTCCTTTTTTCCATCCCTTGTTAAAATTAATCTATTACGCTATAAGATTTTAATACAGATCACGATTAAAATTGGAATGATTTTTGGTAATTTTCGAAACTCTCACTGAAACCATTATTGGTTTCAGCACCAAGCTTACTGTATATCTCAAGGTTCATAGAAATCTTAAAGGCCTGAAATATTGCTAGAATTTGGTAAACTTGCATGCTTGTTTGCCATTCGATAGGATTTCAGTCAACCACATTGAAGCTTCACATCGGTAAACCCGTATTCCATTGTTTTCCTTTTGAAAGAAATTTTATCTAAGGGAAGTTTTTTTCCGATTTTGTACATGTCTCGTCGTATTTGAATTTACAGTAACCTTTTATTATATATTTAATATATCTGTATGGCAAAATAGGTTAAAAAGGCTGTGTTGATTTTTTTTAAAATTCAGTTTCATCTCCCATTCTTTGAATCCCCAGACTGCATTTTACTGAAATAAATTGTTGATGATCGATATATATGTATACCGAATCCTTTTTCTTTTCTTCTGGCATAAAGTTTAAACCTGTAGCTGGAATGACATTTTGCTGAAGCATTTACCAAAGACTTTTATTGAAGGAATGTTTCATATACTTCTCAAATATATCAAGATATTTAGATTGAGCTTTTTCTGGCACGAACTGAAAGAGACGGAATGTCATTAATTTCCTATTCCGATCAGACATACGTTCTTTAATTGATGTAAAACTCTCATCTAACATTTTTGGATTGCATTCATGGAATAAAGAATGCTTACGTCAGTACAGCAAGACGAGGAAGTCTCTGTTAATATGAGTTAATCTCGTTAAAACGCGTGATGGTATGCTGAGGCATTTGTGACATATCTGAAAGAAAACTTGGGAACAGAATTTTGTATAGGTACAAAAAGAGCATGTTAATGACTTCGAGAAGTTCTTCATTTTCCCATGTATCATAAAATCGAAGAAAATCAGTGACAGTTTTATTTGATTACTTCCAAGCCTAAAATCGTTAGAATATGTTGGTTGTTCCTCTCCGCCAATAAGCAATTATCTTCTTTTGCGTTGAGTTCACGTTTCTCTATACAGTTTATCTATATGAATAGAATAATTCTGAAGCTAACACTGCGTGTTTAAAATTTTTTCAAAAGATAAAATAGTCGGTATAAATGATCTCGGTTACTGTGGAACAATTGCTTTTTTTAAAAGTCAGTCACTGAATGAATTATTATTCTTTTACATTTAAACTGATATCGAATTGCATGATGATTTTCACCTCTGTTTTTCCTCGTATTTTATATTCATATATTTTTTTAATAGTTTTATAATATTAAGTCAACTTTGTTTTTCTTAGAACATGTCTAACTGTTGTGTGCCCCACCCCTCTATTTTATTTAAACAAATTTTTCACTCTAAAAATCATCTTGGCAGTTCGGTTCAACCTCAAATGGCTTTTGTGCGCTTAAATTTTAATCAAATTAACCATGAGACTACACCGGAAAATTGTTAGTCCTCCTTTTCTAATGAAGTCTGCTAGTTTTAACGGAATGAGTTTCTATAAAACCGAAGATATTTTATTTGATTACTTTGAATCATAAAATCGTAGAAGTATTGACGTTGCTGTATTGACTCATGACGTCAATATTGATGTTGCTGTACTCACTTCTAAAGGAAAATTGCAGTATAAGCTCGTTGGCTAGGAAGAATCGGCAAGTCTTCTGGGGAGATGCATGTTAGTCAAAAGACCCTTATTTGCAGTGTCCATTCAAATACATATTAAAATCCTTACTTCACATCTATTTCGATCTATTTTTATGCGATTAAGTCTTCCTTTTCCTCAAAGAGGATCAAGATAGTAGGCATACCTCTTATTTCTGTGAGTGTTCGTGACATATTTAAAATAGTTTTAATCCTTTATTTTATGTAAACTAAGAAGTATCAAGCTATAATTTGCACTTATTCAATGATAACTTAGTAATTTCAAGAAATAATGTACTTTGAATTTAACAGAATACGTAGCCGTAAATACCTAAATACACATCTATCTTTTATGTAGTTTTATATCTTGATGGGAGGGGGGCGGCGGTTCGTAGTTCCCTTTGAGAACATCATTCCAAAGGGAATTTCTCGAAAGAAAATTCTATGTAATGAGACTAATTGAAACACAAATGTCAGAAAATAGCTTTGAAAAACTTACTTAAAAATTAGCTGCATGGGTACATTTGCGCACTTGTTTATTATTTGCATAAGCCTTGTTCTAATCGGCGAAGTGCATGATGCAGTTTTAATCGACAATTAAGATCTACATCTACAAAAAATAATGACTTGAGTAAAAGTTCCGCGTGTGTATGTCTCTTTGACGAAAACTTCCGTTTTCTTGAGATTCTCATAACAAGCATTTCTCATTCTTAATATCTCAACACTGACCCAGTTTCATTCACATTTTCCACTTGTGTAAGCTAATGAGCACGACAGTGCTCAAGACGGTATTTCTTTCACTTCGAGATGAAAAAGAAATGTCCTGCGTGCGACTCGTATGAAAGTGTCTTCTCATTCTTGATAATTATCTTTAGAGCTTAAACCGTACTCGGTAGCTGCACGAGTTGCTTTAAAGACTCACTGTTTTCCTCGTATAACCTCTTTCCCCCCCCGAAAATACACTCTGTCTGCAACTTGACTTGTGACTCGAGAGCAGCCTGAAATTTGTGCTGCCTGGTTCAAAAATGAATTTTACTATGAGGATTTCAGTGTTAAAAAAATATTTAGATGTTTTCAACTTAAGTTTGTCGTGGTTACATTTGGAGTGGTGGGTGGGAATATTTCTGCTGGCGAAATGGCAGCTCTTAAAATCTTATTAAGTAAATAGTTTTTAAAAAATAAATGAAGTTAATGCTAAGCACTCGCTGTTAAATTGTTATGTTGACTGTAGATTTTCCCGCAGATAGCTATGTCTGAATTGAATCGCAATACAATTAATTTATTTAAATCCAAGAACGCCACTTGGACGATCCAGTCAACTGCTTCGGGTATTTAACTTTGGGAGACGAAATAACAGTTTCTATGATCTTCTTAACCCTTTAAATTATAATTTTTTTTCTAGTAACGTTATATTCAAATACTTTTGGGAATGATGGTTTGTTTGGGTTTTTTGGCACAAGAGCCGCTCCTAGCTAAACTGCGCCAGGAGTTATTGGAGGCGCCTTTGGGATTGAAACTGATTTCAGAAAAATTAATTTAGCTCATTAGATTAATAATTAACAAATCAAGACACTTCGTTATAATTTGAGATAAGATTTGGGTGTTTTTTGAGCAAGAGCCATTCTTGTTTGTACTACGCTGAGATAAGAAATTGAAATATTTTTTTCTCCTTTTCCCCCCCTTCTTTTCATTAAAAAATTGGACGAGAACTTACGCTAACCTTCTTTGAAGCGTTAGGTGAAATTATTCTCTCAAAATAATAATAAATTGAATATTAATTTGATTGTTCAAACTACACCATGTGATAAAAATATGTATAAATATTTTTTGCTGGTCTCGGAAGTCAATAAAAAATAGCAGCTCTGATCAGAGGTGGTAAAATACAAGTAGCTTACCATGGACATTTAAAATTGAATTTAATGGTAAGTATACTTGCCACAGCCTAAGAAAGGGTTTATGTAAGTTTGAGTTTTCATCCTTGGAACAAAGAATCTTTCTTTTAAAAAATGTTTTCACCTTGGGGTATCAGAGGATTCATGTGTAGCCATTCTAAATTTTTGAATTATTTTTATTAGTTAAGTTTTATCAATTTTAAAGAACGTGTTATGATGATACTCAAACTGAGAAGGTACTTTAAAAATTAAGCGTTTCTTTATGTAGAGAGAAAATGGAAAGTGTGTTAAGAACTTTTCGGAGAACCGAAAGACTGAAGCGGTTAAAGTTTTCAAAATCTTTATAAATTAAATTGAATGTTGATGTAATTTTATTTTGTCATAGTTCAGACTTAAATCGATTCAGTATCAAAAATCCATATGAAACTTTCAATGAAGATTTTGATTATCTTAAAATATTTATGTTAGGAAGTGAAGATAATGAATTCGGTAAACCATTCAACTGTTAATTTCTGATGATATAAAGCAGACAACAAATGCTTTAATATTATATTAAACATTAATTAATGGTAGATCACCTCCAGTAAAAGGGATGTCCTGATAAGACGTTTGTCATATTTCACCTTCTGCATATACCACTTTTTGCCAGACAAATGAATGAACCGAAGACGCCACTTTAAAACCAATGAACATTTTCCTTACGAGAATTTTTATACTAAATAGCCCCATGTATTACAGTAAATTAATTTGCAATGTATCCGTTCCATATAGCGCAGGTGAAAGCAAGGGCCACAGCTGTAGCAAAATGACCGAAAAGGCTGTATATTACCTGAATAATCATATTTGTGATATAACTTCATATATATGTTACCGTTAAAACGTATAATTCAGTTATTTCGTAGAATAACTGGGTAATAATGGATTGAAAATAACTAGGTAATTCTTGAAATACCTAATTATTCTATGAATTAACGGATTCCACGCTTTCACTGTAACATATACATTACTTCGACCTTGCTTTTACTTTCTTGTATTTAAACTAAAAAGAATCTTGGTTATCTTCAATCCAAAACTCTCACGCTATAAGAAAGGTGAGGAACCCATGTCTCCAAGCGAGACTCTTTTTCTGTTTATTTCAAATTTGTTTCTTACCCCTTCGGGAAGTCTTGAAGACAGCTGTGAGGCTCTGAAAATTGCTAACCGAGTTGTCGATAACGGACCTGTTTCAGCCGAGGTCATGTCATGCGATGGACCTTGTCTTGCGCATCATTGAAGGCAAAACGGAGGGGGAAATCGACGAATTGATTAGAATTTTACTCGGTCGCTTCCTGTTGAAGATGCGTTTCCCGCGCTTTTTCGCTCATTGTTTATTTCCGCTCAGAGCGACCAGAATTGCAAAAAGTTCCATGGCGACTCTCCAGCATTTGTGATGTAATAAACTACCTCTAAAACAATTAGTTTTCCTAGTTGTTAAATCTGTGCAGATTTAAAAACTAGTTTCTTTCCTTTGTAAATGCACGTATCAAATAAAAAATGTACGACAAATCAAATAGTTCAGTAAAGCCGGTTTTTTTTTTAATTATTATTATTTTACCGACTAAATTCGAAATTATTTCTAGCTGACAGAAGCCATGTCCTATGGATAAACAAAATTAAAAGTTATAAATATTAATAGTATATGATGATATTCCCAACTATTAATGAAGATTTCGCCAAAGCATTCTTGTATGCAAGGTACGTGGCATTTTAAACGTAATTCTGAATATTGACTTTGTTGGTAAATCATATCAATATGGTTTGATATAATTTCAAAAGCTTTTTGTTAATTAATGCATTGATTTTTAAGCTGGCCTTTCATACAAGGCATTTCACTCGAAAAATTATACTTTCATTGTATAACCCAATTAAAATAAAACCACTTAAAAAATTCTTTTGACGTAAAATTCTAGTAGTTTGTTTTGTTCTAGTACTGGTTCCGCCAAAGCTAGAGATGTGACAAAATTGTTTTCATTATAACTTAAGTATTACGAATCATGTGATGTGTGTTTTAAAAGTAGATTATAGGTTCTCTCCATGCCGCAGTGGCGTATCGAGGATAAGTGGTGCCCGGGGCATGTGATTTTTTTCCCCCCCCCCCCCCCCTTCTCAATTGCCATCCGTGGATTAGCATGCCTAAACGGCGGTCGGTCCTATTAGCACAAAGATATTGTACGATATTTTTGCGACGTTGTTCGATGTTCTGAATTAGCGAGGGTCTTATTCTTATGAGCGACGATTACCTTAAAAAACTGTATGCATACAGTAAATATAATATTTTAAATATTAATCATTGATTTCTTCTCTTAGAATATAATAGATCGAAATGAGAGTAAAAATCAATTGTGCAGGGGGTATATACATTTTAAACAATACCTCCTTATAAGAGGCATCTTGTCTTCATCAATTTCTTACTATACTAAATCGGATCGCAGTTATTACAGTTACGTTACAACGGGCATACCCGTCTAAATCATTAGAAAGCGTATCTACTTTATTCACCGGATGAAAATATGGTGAGCCCAAACAAAACGGCAGTTGTTTTTTGTGCCACAAGATAAAGATTTCAACTGTAGCTGTAAATATGTAACAACCAAATTGTTCCGCACTAATTTATA
Organism: Araneus ventricosus; assembly: GCA_013235015.1. Classification (NCBI taxonomy): domain Eukaryota; kingdom Metazoa; phylum Arthropoda; class Arachnida; order Araneae; family Araneidae; genus Araneus; species Araneus ventricosus. The sequence continues at coordinate 645,547 of BGPR01000256.1, forward strand.
ATGGCTTACTTCACATCAATCGATTAGTCTTTTCAAGGTCGTGTCGCATAATTTTCTATTAATCGATTTTCTTTTCGTTTGAAGATTCATTCAGTACTGTATGGCCCTCATCCTTTATTTATTTCATTTCCCGTTCCTACTCCTGCATTGTGTTGAATGCTGGATAACTCAGGACAATAGATTTGAATCTTCACGATTTCCAAAGATTCATTGCTGCTTTGTCACCGCATAGTTACCTCGTGCCATAATAACCACTTGGAAAATAAAAAAATAATCTGGTTTTTGAATATGAAAACAAAGATGTGAAAGTCGCCATCACGGTCGTTCTCGGGAGGTTATGAATATGTAGACTTTCTGTTGCAAAGCTCTTCTATTAATCGCTTAACTTAACAGCCCGAGAATACTCGTGCATCGAATTATCGAAATTTTAGTCTTATAAACTAAAATTGAATCATTTATTAGCTTTATAATTTGGCACAAAAAATATGTAGGATCCATAAACATCTTAAGTATCCTATGCCTTCTTAGATGAATGAAAACGACAGCCCCTTTCCAAAACAGGAGGGGTCATCTTATTAGATAGCAAAGAAAACTATTCAGTTAAGTGGTTAAAAAAGCTATTTTTCTGATTTCTTCTCCATTCAGACGATGGATTGCAGTGCTGTTGGACGTGACGAAAAAGAGATATTCAATTATATCTATGATAGTGGTGGGGAGAATTTCATCGAAAGTATTGAATGCTGTCACATTCTAAAGCATTTAAAAAATAATCGGGGTTAAATAACGTTGTTTAACAGCGGCTTCAAAATTTTTCATGTTGTATAGGAAATATACTTTTCGGCTAATAATTTCTTCTATCAAATTCTATCGCAAAAACAAAAAAGATATTTTATCTTTTGCCGTTTATATTATTGGTTGGATACTATGATGATATGATAAAATTTAGAAGTTATCTTTCTTTATATGTAAAGTATGTACAAGCGCGAATAGTTAATTTTAATTAGAAATTAATTTTTAAATAATATTTTTATTTGTTCAAATTTGAACGTACAAAAAGTAGGAGTCCCAACAGGAAATGCACCAACAGAGTGAATTTTCTTTACCTCGCTGTTCTCCTAAACGCTCCAGTCAGATTTTGCAAAGCTGTTAGTCTCTAAAATTTATTATTTGTCAACTAAACACTGTAAAGTTATTGGTATTTTCAGCAGTTCGTGTTTTACGGTCAAACTGGAAGTGTATCTGTATCTAAAATTCAGGGCCAGATTTCCCATAGGGCCAACCTAGGCATGGCCTGGGGCGCATATACAGAAGAGAAAAGCAACCGAATATTTATAAACTTTTCGGAATTATTTTGAAATGGCCATATAAAATGATGTTTCTGAAACTTACATTTGTTACATTAAATATATTGAACAATACATTTTTTTTTTTGTCTTCTGTAGACCTTACTGTCTCTTGCTCTTCTTTGCATTGAAATCGATTTAAGGGGCCGTCCACAAATGATGTCACGCTTGGAGGGGGTAACAAGAAGTGAGATCACACATTTTGGTTAAAATAAAAACATTTAAACTCAGCAGATTAAATTTTGAAGTTATTTTGAAACTACCAGAATTTGAGGGTATTTTTTTAATCGGGGCTAAAACAACTTTCATGTGATTTTTTTTTCACTTATATTCCTTTCTTTTCGAAAAAGGCATTCAGGGTAGGTTCTGAGAATATGGTAGCTCCCCCTGTTACACACCCTTGAAATGTCCAAGATAAGATACGTCACCCCATCTGGGTGAGTGGTAGAACTGGTAGTGGCACAAACAGGTTGATCGTATTGAGGCGGTTTATTTTTTTAAATTCAACCTGTTTAAGAATATTTTGTGTTCATAAAGTAAAGATACGATTTAAAGTAAATTATATCAAATTCCATTTCAAATTCCAAAATACTACTGTTTTCAATTGCTCTTTCGTATTATTTTATTACTATTGTATATTAATTAGGTTTTTGTTGTAAACCTTAATCTTATTTCAAAAAAAAATAAGTACACATATAATTATTATTGTTATTCTCACAAATGTCATTAAAACACATAGTTAAAGTTTAAAAATAAAATTTGAAATATGATCTATAACGTAATGCTTTGTTTCTGAACTGCAAGTATATGTTTATGTGACAAGGGGGGGGGGGGGGTATCGCGAAGTGTGACACTTTGTGACAAAGGGGGGAGGGAGGGGGTCAAATATATTGAAAAAATGTGACATCATTTATGGACGGCCCCTAATAAGATTTCCATTTCAATGACCCTTCAAGCCTATACTCGGACAAAAGTGCGCTATTAGATATTTTACATGATTTCAAGAAATTCGCTGAAGTATTTTTGCAGGTGTTAATACTGTGTTATTACATAAGTAGTGTAATTTTGAATTAAAATTTTAATGCAGTTCAAGGATTATAAAGATTGCACTAAGCGATTATATGTATCAAAAATAAACTACTGAATATCAAATTGAGAGAGGGCGCAGAAATGTGTAAATCCGGCCCTGCTGGAATTTCTCGGTCTTAAAAGAAATAAAAATTATAATGAAACTAAGAGAATAAATTAATTTTTTTCATTCATTCAGGATTTTAATCACTTGTACCAGAAAAAAATATTATGATACGTAAGTAATTTATCAAGCCTGTCGAGTTATTTTTCATTAATTTTTTAAAAACAGTATTTTCAACGAGGCTGTCTCAAAATATTGTGTCTCACCAGTCAGGAGTTCTGCCTGTACTTCCCGTTGAGAATCGTTGAACTAAATCGCCCCTTCTTTTCACTAGGAACAGGTTTCTGAGGTCGGGAAACTGTCCCCTAGGGTTCTACCCCTGTCTCAAAATGCTGACCACAAGTATTTTGCCGTTGTGGGTCAACCAGGAAGGAGCGAGGTACATTCTTCGTTGAAATGCATTCATTATTATACCATATCGGATATCTGTTTCGTGATCCTTTTTTCATGTATAAAAAAAATGGATAAAAACTTCGAAGGGTTAAGTTCTTCATTTAATATTTCATTATCTGTCGCAAACGATTCTGCGGTTTGAAATCTGACGAACCTCTATAGTTTCTACCATCTTTGCCTGAAACTTCACCATGTACATTCTCAATCTAGTTTGTCTGCCAGCCATCTGAAATGAAAGGTAAATTCTTTCTCTACTTTTGAAGAAAAAATATTGTAGTAACGTTTAAAATAAATTGTACTGTTATCTCGATAAAAGCGGTTTCAGAGAATAAATCTTGTAAAATGAGAGAATTTGATCGTACATAAAATTACGTCACTTATTCATAAACTTTCATTCTAAAAACTAGTTCATCTAGAGGAGTTCAAGTTTAGTGAGGTTAAATATGCACACTTCCAACCTTAAACATGTTTGAATGAACCTATTGGGGGAAGAAAAAGCAGGCATTTACAAGAGGGTAAGCTAAGTTTACAGATCACAAGAACAAGGAAGTTTTTCGAGTTTTACTTTTGAACCTGAAGGATTATTATTATAATTAAAAGATTAATAATTTACACCTTTTAAACATAAACGTTTTGATTACTTTCAGAATAAGTAGAGATAATAGTTAATTCAATAAATTGACGAACTATATTTTGATCTTGAATTGTAACATTTCATGAATCCGTCTATTGTTTATGTTATTCTACTTAAGTTATATGACAGCTTTTTATCAAAAGTTTATAAAAAATTTTACTGGACAATTAAAATTTCTTCTTTGGAATAATCAAAGTAAAGGACTGCAAAAAAAAAAAAAAAAAATCCTTAAAAATTATGATTTTTGTTTTTCTTCTGACTGGGATACTGATTAATAAATTTAATCACTACTATTTTTAAAATGCTCTTTTATTAGCTATGAAAAAGATGATATTTTTATTTTATTTTTTTTTTTACTTTTTTGTAATTCATTATTATAAATATTATGGAATCTTGTAATAAATTTTATCTCAAATTCAGTACCAGGTGGTGCCACTTTTGTATGGGATCAAAATTTAATTAAATTAGTTGTTTAACTTATGGTTAAGTTCTGGATATATCAAAATAGTCACGATCATTGTCATAGAGAACACGCAATTGTGCAAAATTTCAAAACATCAGGAAGTGAGTGAAAAATCGACTATAGAATTCCATCTTTACAAATATGAAACAATTCAAGTCAAATAAAAGTGAGTGAAAAAATGAGATTTCTATAACAGTGTTAGTACTTGAAAAAAATGTGCACTGAAGTGGATTTTCCAAAACATTAATGAATACACATTTCGAATTTAAATGGAGTTTTATTTAAAAAAAAAGAGTTCAATACTCGCTTATCTTTCAAGAGATCATTAATATTTTATTTCTGTTCCATAAATAAATACTTTAAAATTTTGATTTAACATTATAGTTACAGTTGTCCCTTTCATCTGGTTTAACAATTGATATGCGTCATTCTTCAATAAATAATGGCCTTTTTCGCTTCAACATTTGTATAATAATTCTGCGTAATAAAATGAAGCCTAATTTCCTTTGAACGGGGGTGTCTGCTGCATCTCTCCAGGATGCTAAAAACTGTCTGTTTTCATGAGTCTATCCAGGCAAAAATTGGAGCCGTTTTGCGGCCCCTTCACAAAACTCAAATTCACGTAAAATATAGAAATATGACTGCTAAAATTGAAGGTTTTATTTGAAAAAATTTTTTTCCCAAAAATATTATTTTTCACAAAAATATTTTTATTTTTCAAATTTTTTTTTCACACAAATATTTTCTTTTCACAAAAATGGGCCCCTAAAAAAAACCTGGATCGACCCCTGGTTTTGACTCTTATTTGAGTCCTTCCTTTTCACATGAATCATTTATCAATGAGCAGTAAAAATAAGTTAAAATAGTTTTTATAACAATCAAGCCTTCTTTTTACGTTAACGCTTTATTTATTTTAAATGTGTATGTATTCACGCTATGCAGTGTACGCGTTTTCTGCAATTAAGTTAGACACTATTAAGGTATGGGCGGGATTAGAAGTGAAGAACTCCGACTTTTTGCCCTTAGGTGAAATAATTGAGTCAGTCTACTGTGCATCGCATTAAACAATAAGCTGACGATATGAAAATCTGTCTCTCGTACATAATTTTCGGATGAAACTATAAGCAAATTGTTAGCAATGTGATATCATCTGATGTAGGCAAATTGGCGTTGTGAGGGGCACTGAACTGTTTCTTAAATTGTGGGTAACAACATGGGTGTGCCTTCCATCCTACCTTTTCTCAGATTATGGGGTATTTGTAAATAAAAATAGTTAGGAAAATCATTTTTATCTAAAATATTTCATTAAAATTTACTAATTAACAATTTCTTTATTTAATTATCATAGATGAATGCCTCGTTTTCTGATTTATTTTCAACTTCGGGGTCGCGACAAACGTTTTCACATGGAACTGGGGATGCGAAAGTATTTTCGAATTAAAAAAAAGAGAGAAAGAATGTGACTGGAAAGTTTAAAAAGCCCTGATATAGTTCGTAAGCTAATTTTTATATGCCCACACCGATAAGTTTACCTCTGAAAGATGGATTTAACGACAAGTAATGCATAATTGGAGATGTTGAATCCAAGTTAGGGTGAAAGAACATTAAAATACTTCTCCAGAAATTTCGAAGAAAGAAAAAAATAACTTTTTTCTTATCAGAAAATAAACGCAAAAACAAATTATTTCTTCAAGATAAGCAAACAATCGCTAACACGATGACTTGCATTTAAATGATCTTTTGTGATGCTCTATTTTATGTCGAGAATCCATCTTTAATTCCCTGGAGTTCAGTTATCACTTTCTTTAAATTCTAATAATTTCTTGATTTCTAGATTTTCTTATCAAATTCTTTGAATCGATTACAAATTCATTGATGTTTAAACAAAACGTTCCTTTGAAGATTATATATATATAATAATTTAATAATAATAGTAATAAATAATTTTTATACATGTACATAAAAAATAATTTATATATATATTTCTAAAATATATATTATTATAAAAGGTTAAATTTAATTTAAAGTTAATATTTTATAGTGTTTCATAATAGTATTAAAAGCCTAATTTAAAAATAATCTTCATTTTAAATGCGGAACTATCTATAGGGTTAGTACTCAAGTCAGTTACTTAACACTATTTTTAACTATTGAATTAGTATATTATATAGTTGTATACTTTCTCGTTTCTGATCTTGAAAGATTTTGGAATTTATTCCCCCTTTTTCGTTTTCCAACTATTGGCTTTCGCAGAGGGTTGGCGCCACAAAATCTAGATTTAATGCGACATTTGATTGTTGGAATTCCATTTTTAGGTTGTCTTTTTCAAAGTAGTGATAGTTTGATTAAAGACTATCTTTTGTATTTCATTTGTATTATTATTGATAAGGTAATTTTATTTTTAATTTTAGATTAATATTTGTATATATTGAAAATATAACACATGTTTTGATTAATTTAAATATATATGTCTTTAAACAAGTTTTACTATGAAAAAAAATTTAACAAGAAGGCGAAGGTTGATTACTTGTTGTTCAGAAATACAAAGCAAAGAAAATTCCCCTCCCCCTCGCCATTTCGTCCTCTAATTTCATAAGAGTTGGAGCTATGAGGATGGAAAAGAGTGGGAAAAATATGCAACTGATGAAAGCTTTCTATAAAGATGTCACAAGCTAAAGGTCAAAAAGCAGTAGAAGTTCGGGTTGAAAATCACTTTTCAGCTCTTAACTTCTAAACAGTTGCAGCTATCGAAAAACTTTCAGTACAGAGGTTGTTCGCTATGATGAGGCGATAATTCGCTTATTTTGAATTACCTTTCCATCTTCAATCGTAAGGGAGTTATGGGGAAATGGAAATTTCTACTCCCCACCATTCCACCTCCTTTGAGTTGGATGGTCCATCTATGAACTGGCCTCACCCTTCCTACAGCAACCGAATCAAGATTACTCTAGTTATAGTGTTCACAAGATAACAAGGGCAAAGGGTATATATGAAACAAATTTTTAAGCGAGAGTTGGTTTTGAGTTCTAGAGACTATGACTGTGATGAAATTTCCCCGAAGTCATGCCATAAGAACCATTGCTATAGGTAGGATTGCCATAATTGCCAAGCATTGATTCGGGACGTTTAATTGCTAGATAAATAAAACATGTAAAAATTAGGTAGGTAACGGTTTATTTTATTATTAATCTACTAATTTTACTTTTAAAAATCAATATAGTTTAAGCAATCTAAAAAAATGAATACGTAGAATAATAAAAATGATGCGAGGCTAATCCTTTTTAGCCCAGTTATATTTTATTGTTGAATTTACTTTCTTAATATTATATCATTTTCCTCTTTCACATAATTATAAAATTAAGCGCGAGTCATTTTAAAATTATAATGACGCAGAGTTTAGGGAGAAAACGCGACGAATAGTAATACGGGACTGAGCAGTGAAATAGGGTGACAGTCCCATATATACGGGACGTATAGCAACCCTAGCTATAGGTGGTATCCCCATAAGAAAAAACACCCAAAGAATTGAAAAGAAATCCAAAATCCAGTTAGTTACCCTTCGGTTTGATTTGAGGTAGAATTTTTTAATTTTCTTTTCTCTCCAAGCCGGTAGACACAATGCAAATTTCATTCATCCTCAAAAATTCGACCTCACGCGAATCCACTTTTTCCACACGATGCCTTCGGGTGGAGGCAAAAAATTCAGACATTAAAATAAACATGCATCGTATATGACGATCAATCTTTTCATCAGCACGTTCGAACCTAACAGTTAGCATTCTTGTCGAAACTGGCTTCACGTAACGTTGTTTTTTTTCTCTTCATCCAGAGCAACCAGATAAAAAGGGGTCCATGACCGCCCAACATTCGGAGATCTTGGGTGACGGTCATGAATTAGTGGAAAGGGACTTACAGGAAGGTCTTTTTTTCGGCCAGTGAATTACCTGACTTTTTTCTTTTGTGTGGATGGGATGGAATTTCTGTCTCCTCGTATGAAATTGAGAGATATTTAGCAGTATTCTCTGTTAATTTCTGTAAAATATTCGATTGAATGGAACGTGCTTTACAATCTTAAATAAATTATGTGAACATTTATGATTTTATTTGTCAGATTAACCTTCGTTTTGAAGAGCTATTGATACCAGGCTGTTTTGGGACAGACCCCGTAAAAATTTGAACCGTGGTTAGATGACATGGTGAACATTTTTTATCTTGCGGAACCATGGCATGTCTTGTGTATTATTTTAGAAGAACTAGGACATTCAAAGTGGATCTAAAATTTAAAAATTAAAAAGATTGAGCAGTCGCAAGTAAGAAAGACTTGAGCCTCATGACATGCCATGTAGTTCTCAAGTAAAAGTGAACTGATGAAATATTCGACATCACTCTAAGATATAAACTAATCTCATTTGGTCCGATCTTGGTTACTTGTCAAGATCATGTAGAAATAAATGAACATGTAAAAGGGCTGTTTTTATTGGCTAATTCATTAATTCATTTGCAAAGTTGTAGACATAAAATAATCTAAACTTCTTTTCCTTGTAGGCGATTTATATTCTTTGTATAAATTTGAGCATTTCAGTCTCTGCTTTATATATATTTAAAGTAAACAAGGCGTTTCCAAAGGATTCATACTGGGATATTTGCAAAAATAGGAAAGTTCAATAATCTCATGTAAGCATATGAAAGATGTCTTCGTAACATTCGTTCTCATTTATATATATAAAAGAGTAATTTTTTACGAGTATGTGTGTTCGTTTTTACTTTTTATGTACGCCCATACCGTTTGACTTCCCGGCACCAAATTTGGCGCAGTGATGGATTAGCACAAGAAGGAACTAACGCCGTAAAATATTTTTTTAGAATTCGAATTAAATTTTATTTAATTTTAAGTGGTAAATTCGGTCTTTTTTTCTACAAATTTCTTTTTTTCTCCATTACTATTCTCATACCCTCCCGGTGTTTCAATTTATTAGTTCTTTTTTTTTTCTTTCTCTTTTTGAGCCGTATTAAAGAAAGTTGGTTGGAATAAAAAGTTTTATTTTGAAGATTAATTTTTGTTTCATCAATTGTCCATATATTGGTGAGAACAAGAAAAGATATTTACGTTCGTTGAGGAAAAGTTACTGACAATATTTGGACAAAAAGAAAAGGGGACATATGAAAATATTTGGATTTCGAGGAACTCTGGGTTTTCAGATAGTATTATACATAAGAATACATGTTGCAGTTTAAATTTATTAGAGGTTTCAACTTTTCGAAACTGCTTATGCTCAATAATAAACGCATAAAAATAAAAGAACTGCAACGTTTCAGCGTTTTATTCAAGTATGGTATTTGAATTCGTTTTGAGTAAAATGATGACAAACGTTTAATTCTTAAATTGCTGTAGCAACTCATTTTTCTTGTAGAAACTTGGTTCTTATTTTGTTTAACAATGTGAATGTATGGACGCATTTTACTTAATTACCTGTATTGAAATTAAAATATTGTTTTAATTTGAACTATCAGTTACCAATAATACAGATATATCTAAATATCCACATGATTAAGGCATGGCTTTTTTTTTGTCCTGTTCGAAGTATGTTTCTAAAAGGTTGGAAGATATCCTCTGCAACATTTGTTTCGAAACATGCTGCATGCTTATCCATATAAGAAATAGTCTTTCTTGAAGACAGATTTGCAATATTCAAGTGTATTATCTATACAAAAAAAACGTCTACTCAGGAATAGTTTTTAGAAACAAGCATAATTCACCAAAAACGTAGAGTTCCCTTTAAAAGAAATGCCCAGAGGCAATTTTTTTAAGTTTTTCTGTTTGAATATAATGTATTCATAAATAAATGAATTGATCGTTTGTATCGAAAGATTAAAAACAAACCCTGAGAAGGTTATTGCTTGGAGCAGACAGGAACAGTTCCTGGTTCTGAACTGCAATTCCCTCGGTCCACTTTGGGACCCACGCCCATCTCTCACACATGGTTTTTTAAACCCCTGAAACATCTCCGGGCATTTTATTTAAATTTTTTCCTTTACTTTTTTATCCTCGATTCCGAATAGGAGTGGCTCAACCCGTTTCATTCAGCAGGGGCACAGGAATTGGCGATGCATCCTAACCCTAGACATTCTGACCGAGAACTGGGCAGTTTATGCACTAATATAATTTTGACGAAGAACATGTTGGATTCTCATACCTTTTCATCAAAAACATGATAATTTGGTATTCCAATAATGGTAAAGTAGGGCTTTGAATTGCTAACATGTGATTCAGATGGTAATAAACAAGTCAAAGTTGAAATTCAAAAGTTAAGGTAATCAGACTCCATTCCAAAGCCCCCATTGTCTCGAATACTTATTGAAAGATCATTTAGTTACTATTAATATGAGAATCGAATATTCACCGATTCTTCTCTGAGCTTCTTCTCTACTTCTCATAATCTTACTCCGCGACTTGGTATTAAAAACTGAACTTCACGAATGATTTACAGGAAATTTAAAAATTCATTTTTAACATTCCCTTTATTTTAAAAATGCTGTAATTAACAACCGAATTATGCCCTCAATTTTGTCTTGCTTTCTGTTCTTCGTTTCGTAGAAATTTCAAATAGCTCAATAATGATGATAAAAGAACTGTTGCTTAGTGCTACTCAAGGCTAAAGCAAACGCTTTTGAATTATTTCAGAAAAAATCTGGGAGTTATTATTTTTTGTTTCTTGTATCCAAAGACTTAATCTTTAAAATTTTTAGTTGTATCGCAAGTAATGTGGGATTGCCATGCTGTATACTTTCGCGATTTTCGATAGTTCTCTGGAATTCGACAACGTTTAGCTACGACTGCATTGCATCCTGAGCTGCCATAGTTGGGATTATCGATAGAACACTCCCTACCTTTGGTTATTCTAATCACCCCCTTCCAATTCCAAGAACGCTTACGGGTTCGCTTTCTACGTGGTTTCTAACCCCTTTCGCTTTAACAAAGACCTGCCCTCGTCCTTCAAATCGTAGTGTCCCAAGCTCCGACAATGCAAATCCTTTTAGATTTTCCTTTTTAAAAACCTATGATTTCAGCATTTCAACTGTGGTAGTGCATAAATTTCTCTAAAATACTGAGTAAATGTATCATTTTGAATGTTTCTTTTAAAGCAAATTCATTAAAGGCAGTTTTTCAACTTGAGGAATTCTATTTAAAGTTTAGTTAGCAAGGCTTTCTTCGATTTAACGTTGTTTACGTTTTGTTAACCATGTAGAAAATGTTCTACTTGGATTTTAAGCGCAAAAGGCTTTCCGAATTTCTTAATATCAAGCAACTCTCAACGATTGACTCATCTTTTGAAAAACAAAACATCTGCAAAATTAAATAAATTAATTGCGTAGTTTTTCATTAATAACAGCCAACTAACCGCGAGTCATAGGTTCGGCTGTGTCGTATAACTGCTGAATGTAAGAGAGAATTTGAAAGTCTCGAAAGCATCACATAATTGTTGTTTTAAGGCAGTACTGGAAACGTGTTATTGGCTGGTTGTGTTCGAAGACTGTAGGATTCAAACGAAAAAACAGTTATGCATTTTTTTTTTTTTTAAATCTTAACTCAAAACCGATGATTCGGCATGCATCATATTGTTTGTTTCCAACGTTTTAACTATTTCTAAATATTAATATGAATGAAAAACGAAAATCTTATTGAATTGATAAAGAAGGTACTAATTCTTTAAATAACGAATGAGCTATGAAGTCACCCTAATTTAATTTTTCACTGATGCATCAGTTAATACCTTTTAAATTAATTATCCGACTGCAAAATATAACCTAAAAGTAATCAGACATTAAAAGTGACAGTGTCATTTAATTTTGTATTTATTAAAAAATAATTTCTTCTTCGTCATATTCAAGCAATGAACACTGTATGTTTCCTGTATTCTTTTGCGCGATAAAAATTGATTTTCTGAAGTTCATTGTTTTGCTTCGTATAGAAGAAATGAAAAAAAAAAAAAAAAATCAGCCGAGATCGAAACTTTTAGAAAGAAAAGATAAATTATTTTCTAAACAATCTAAGCAAAGAACTGCAAAAAGGTTACCAATTTGATCTTTCATTTGGTCTTGCCAAATGAATTTTCTATTGATAAGGTGCCTTATTTTTTACTAACGAAAACGATTAAAATTACAAGTTCATAGGCATATGATGAAAACGTCAAGAGTACGTACTTCCAGATGTTTTCCATTTAGAAAAGCTGTATATTTTTCTAAAATAAATTACCAAAATTATATCTGCTTTAAAAAGATCTAGACTCAAATGGACTGTGATACGGATTTTGCATTGTTCTCCAATCAGTAGCATGCATTTTATCGTACGAATACCAAACATACCTTCTTCATTTTGTAAAATTTTAATTAAACATTTAATGGTATGTTTCGCGTAATTTCCCCCCAAAATAGTATGCAAGTTTGCTATGTTGATTATACATTAGGTATTGTATTAATTATTAACGTGGGATGACTAATACCGCGTACTATTAATTTGTTCTAATAGTACTAATAAAATATACTCACTCAATGTTCTAAAGGAGCCTCATTCATCCAGATCTCATTTATAGATGCAACTGTAAACAAAAGTTACCTAAACGTAAATTAACTAATTTTGTGGAAGAGCTGCCAGCTAGCTACCTTTCAAGAATTTTAGGAGCATATCAAAGCAATTCTTCGAAGAAAATTAAGGGGTGAACTTGTTTCTACCATGTGCTCCAAACTTGAATATCTACCCAGTTGGATTTTTCCCTAAACCGTTAATAAGCGTAAAAAAATGCATTATAACTTTATCTTGGCTTTCATTTAAATACAGAGTAGAACAATTGTTTGATCTGATGAAATAATTGGCGATGCTGTTTGGCGAAAATCGGTGATAAATTGCACGGCAACCATTCTAACCGCAGGCAGTTCATTGTCCACTTGCGTAGTTTTGGTTTTGTTACCATTTTGTCAAGTTCTTGATCACGGACTTCCACTAAAAGAACTAGGGATTTTGGGGTGCGGTCATTTCTTTTCTGGTCCAACATCCCTACAGTGTTAACATTTTAAAAAGTATTTAGTTTCCTGCCCCTTAGATGAGTTATTGATGAGACCTTTTATTTAAGTTCCCACCGGTAATGCAATAACGTATTCTTTCAACTTTTTTGTTTTCCCTGTGTTTGATTTCAGAAGTTCGGCATGCTATATTCGAGGATAACTGAAACGAGTTCTTTAAATTGGATAGTTGTATGAGGTGAATTTTGGTTCCTCATTATCTGAAATCCCTCCCTTCTGCAGTTGCTGCAAAATGGAAGTGAACGTGAAAGGAAATTCGTATTAAGATTAGGTCGCCCATTTATAACCTTTGAGATATGCTTCATTTTTGCCGAATGTTGCAATCAACTTAATGATGCTTTTGTACTAAACAATTTTCTTAGGTTTTGCATGAAGGCGTGATCGTGTTTGAGATTTCAATACTGTGTTACAAATCGGACAAATAAGTAGATTTCGGTCGTAATCACTTTGTTTATAATCAGTTTGGCCCTGAATAATAAGTTAATTTCCAAAGATGTTATTTCTAGGAGGTGAATTAAACATAATCTAAAGATTTTCAAATATCTTTACGAAATAAATTGTAACTTTTGTTCGGAAAACTATTAAAACTCTTATTCATGTTCTGGTCTGAATCTAATAAAGCGGAGTACAACTCCAACTGAGCTCATTGAAAGTCGAGGTGTAAAATGATGCACTCCAAGTTCTGCATAGCTCTTTGTGTACTACTGATTCAGTAATCAAATTGCAGCAGGTTTTTTAATATAATAAGTTTAATTTTAATAGCAATTTCAACGAATCTGTCTTGCCTAGACTTTTGGTTACCGAAATAAATAAAAAATTGCATCGATTATGAATAAGTGGGTGGAAAATAAGAGGTTTTAAATGTTTTTTTTTTTTAAATGTTCTATATAATAAGCGTGAAAAGAAAGTAAGTTCGGAAATAATCTACTTGTGAATTCAAGTGCTTGAAAGAAAAATAAATGGAAAGTGAACTAGGTAGGTACAATATTTATCTTGAATTAAGGTAACATTCGTGGATATAACCTTTAAACAGATCGCTTTTATTGCCAAATTGTGGGCTTTAAGAATGCAGTTGAGGAAGGATTATATCGGATTTTGTTGTCTATAAACTGATCTATTTTGATTTAAATTATCTATCCCCATGGCAATAAAGTGTATAATTTGAAAAATTTGGTGCTAGTATTTATATCATTTTTGAAAGAATCCACACAGATTTCGTAACTATGCTTTATCAAGCTATCGTAGTATTCAAAATTGGTCGCATTTTGCATCAAAAATACTTTTTCAGTTCCCTAAGACACGAAATTGTGTTTCAGAACGCCTTATAACTTAGAAATTTACAGCAATTGACTGTTCAAAAAAAAAATCGAAACATCTTTGCTCTCTAAGATTTCTTTCATTCCGTTTGCGTCTTACAGCAAAATCTGTCTTAACCCTTTGCGGTTCAAGGCATTAAATTTTTTTGAAATTTGATGAAAAAACATCATAAATGGGTTTAGTTTATTGTCTAGAAATAGAATCTACAAAAATTTTCTTTAAAAAAACTTGCTTCATTCCGAGGGGGGTCGTCACCCTTTGGAGTCACCCCCCTCATATAAGAACCCCCTTAGATACAGCCACCTTGATGCACTCAAAAAATATCTTTGAATCTTACAGACAATCATAAATTAAAACTTCAAGAATATTGGAAGAAAATTTTCGAGTTAATTTGCTAAAATTGTAAACGTCCAGAACTGAAAAAAATTCTTATCTCTGACTTAAGGAATTTTCCAAAAATTTATCTCTAATAATTACTATTCCGAAACGAAATTTCATAAGGCTGCTATATACATTCTAAAAGGAGTACTATTAGCCCTATCCTAAACCTATTATTTCACATTTATAGTTGGATTTAACGGTTGAGAAGCGAATGAAATTAGGTGTGCCATCAGCTGGCACACTGCGCCTCAAAGGGTTAACCGGCAGTACCAAAATAACGTCACGTTTAAAGGTGAAATTTTAAATCCGAGATTTAGGCCTAATGGGATAACGATCTGGAAACATTGTCATAGAAGGAGAAACATGATGATGAGGAAGATGACGAGGAAGACAACACGCAGATTTAGGAAGTTGCTTGAGTGAGGACTCACTGAGGAATCCGGCGAAGGATTACAGAATTCCATCATTCGCACAGCAGTTTTTATCTATATCGGCATATGATGTTCTAAATCTTCATTGCATATACAATGGAAACTCCGACGAGAATCTTGAAAGCAGGCAGGCATTCTAAGTTATATCATCACATGGCTTCACAAAACATGAACAGGTAAGCTCTAGAAGCATCGGCGAGGTCAAGAGAAATTCTTCTGTAACTGCATTCAAATCCGAAGCAACTATCAAATAATTTTTAGCGCGGAACATACGCACAAAATCATACCTCAATTCTCTTTTAATGTAAAATTATCTGCATATATTTTCATGTTGTCCAAACTTTTCACAAATTTGAACGACACGTGGATTTCTTTTCTCTCTTTTGCTCTAAATATTATTGTATGGAAGAAAATCTTTTGTTTTATAGAAGTCGGTCGGTAAGGATTACTTTTCGAAATAATTTGGAAGTAAAATGTTTGCACCATTTTTGGACCTAAATGTTTAATGGAGTTATGGAGTCCTAATGCCATTATGGAGTGTGATATTGTAGGAAATCGAAGCGTATTCTTCCGCCTTTTAGTGGACTGCTAGTTGCATACTATAACAAAGTTATATTGTTTGTACCACTGATCAGCTTGTTGTTTTGAATTCCATCCTATTCCTCGGTATTATTATTTGATTTGATTTTCTCTTCGGCAGCTTAATAGGAATTCACCTAAAGACGCAGCTGCTTTTTATGATGATCTATCCAGAAACCAAATTCAATCATTTTTCTCTTCGAGATTCATAAAATGCCTTCTCAAAGATGTAAAGTGGACTGTCGTTGGAAACCGAATGGCTATCGAAAGAATTTAAAGAATTTTTTCGTGGAGCATCAGGAAAGATCGTGGTTCCAAACTATTCCCCTTAAGGTTCATTTCATGTGTAGAAGGGGAAGATAAAACACTCCTCGATATATCATTTCATATGAAGGCAGGCTTCTGCTGCGATCGATTTTCCCGAAGAATTCCATTCGATATGGATGCAATTTCCTTCTCAACCTGTTTATGAATTCCGGATGAAAGAGCCTCGGATTGTAATTCCAAATGAACCCTTCATTCAGTGCTTAGAGTGATTCTTAGGTCGGGCCGCGGTGGCCTAGTGGTAAAGGTTCCAAACCCGATCCGTGTGTGTGGGCCTGATGCACGTTATATCTGACGGCATGGATCAAACGTCCTCCATCTGGTGTGGTATGAAAGCTTGGATAGAGGGGTGCTAGCTGAAGTGTCGCCATTTGATCGCGGTTCGAAATGACGAAGTCCGTCCCAAAATAGCCCTCGTGTTGCTTCAAAACGGGAAGTTACTATAGCTAATTCTTAAAGCGTATATCACACGGAGAGCTATCGTAAGCTGTTTTCATCAGCATGAGCGCAATGCCACTCACCAAAAAAGTTTGTAGCACGTGACCGGTCAGACAAGATGACGAAAATCGTGGGCTGTATTCAACCGGCTTTAAAATGCACACGATGCTGACGGAAAATCGTCAGCAGCGATAATTCAAACCAATCGGGTGTGACTTTGACGGTGACGTAGTTCGCCCCAACGATGACCGAAATCCTGTCTGACCGGTTATCTCAATGCGTCACGTGCTACAAACGTTTTTGGTAAGTGGCATTGCGCTCACGCTGACGAAAACAGCGTGCGATAGCTCTCCGTGTGATATACGCTTAAGTCAGTCGCATCTACCCTCTAAAAGACCTTTTCATACCTAAACTGTGAAAGCAAGCTTTTTCATTGCTTGCCATCCGATGATATGTGTACAATGGCAAGCAAAAATAGATGCATTTTAGCCGGAGGTTTTTCTGCCTCAAAAACTGACAATGCCAACGAACATAACGAGTTTTGAAATTAACAAATTATTTCTTAAATTAAGATGAAAAGTAACGATGGCTAAAATAGGTTAGCTTTTAGAAAAATAAACTCTATTTTTTGCAAATAATTTTCTATTTGAGTTATTTATACTCGAAACATTTGTGGGAACAGTTTTTAAGGAATTGCAAAAATATTTATTGAGTCATCTTGACTAAACTAGTGATATAGCCCGAGTTCTGCAGTCCTTTTGGAATATGAATCATTTCATCTGCTATCTACCAATCAGTTGGTGTATATGCTACGGTTAATGTGTTTAATCGGTTATTATGAATAATAACCGGTTAAAGTGATGTATCGATTTATCACACTGACCGGTTATGAATAATTATCGGTAAAAGTAATAAATGATTTCACATTGACCTGTTTTTATTCATAATAACCGATTAATACCTTAACCGTAACAAATATATTAATAGGTTATGCTTGTTATATGGAAACAGCACAATTACTTGCAAAATGTAAATTTTAAAGACATCTTTTCGCTAAAATTTGGGAACACCTCGATTGCTTCTTGTTTCTCCTTTATATTGCGAGCAATCGGAAACATTTTTTTTCTGGTCACTTAAAAAATATGAGCTTTTCTATTAAAGAGTTTAAAAAATATTCCTCTGCCACATATGTGCTCTATCTAATGTTACTAACAGCATATCCGTACTCTTACAAATTGACTTTGTTCAGAAAGTTCTAGACTCCATTGTCGGTTTCAATACATCATCGAAGTTCGTTAAGTGTTCAAGTTGACTGTAAGTTAAAGTTTGGAGATTTAGATTCTGGTTTCGATGTTGTCTTCATTTTCAGAACGCTGTTTAAAATTATGAACTTTGTCCGTCGCAACGCTTATAATGTTTCGGAACGGCATGATGATCTAAGAAACAGTGCAAATTATGCGTATCCTTCATCTATCTTTTCGTCTGTAATATTTGATTTTATTAATTGACCTTGATTTCCTCACAGAAGCATTTGAAAACTTTTATCGAAAGAGGCATCTTCATTTTTATTGCCAATACACTGATTGGAATCTATTTTTCTCCCTCTGTCTCCCTCTTTTTCTCCCTCTCATGGACAGTCTTAGGGAAGTGCATTTCGCAGTACGAGTTGAGATGTATTATAAACGTGAATTATTCTTTTTCTTCCTCCATACTTTTCTTGTTGGTGTCCGGTCATCGATTTTGTCTTTCTGATATCCGACAGATGGAATTGTATCGATATTTTCACTTTTTCTCCCTCCTTTGCGATGGTTAATGATCTATAGCCCGTGTGGTTTCGAAGCAATCTGCGGAAGCTACTGGAATAGTCTTAACCTTATAAAAATCTAAAAAAAAGTCCTTGTCATTTATATTTTGTCACTAACTTTTTTAATTACTGTTCTTATACTTTGTACTGAACATTATACTCAATGTTCAGCACATTCTGAGATTTCTTTAAGGCTTTGAATTTTGACACTTATGATTTGTTTCTCATTTGTCATGGTTAAAATTAAAACTTTTTTGAACATGTGTCATTCTTTTGGGTTTTATAAATCAGTGAATCATACTAATATCTTCTCACTTTAATTCCGTTTAGATATATTCGTTAGATATTCCTTTAAGATCTAGTTGAATTTTAACATTTGATTGGCGCAGTTTAGCCAAAAAATTGCTCTTGTGCCATTAAACCTCAACCAACCAACATTTTCAATCTCACCGTGTTCACCATTTCCATTCATCGTCTGTTACCTTGCAAGAATTGGTGGGTGAAAAACACCACCCAAACATTTTTTAAACTTTTTAAAGGCTATTGGTCTTTGTGCATGCATTTAACATTTTAAGCTTGTTTGTCTCATTATGGTACATTTTACTCAATTTTATAACTTTGCGTTTTATCTTGTTTTACCATTTTTTATCTACCATTTGATTTGAGAAATTTACCATTTGATTGCCGCAGTATAGTCAGGATTGGCTCTTGCGCCATTAAATCTCAACCAACCAACCATCCTTTAAGATATAATAAATGTATCAGGATAGGATTATGGATTGGGATTCTATACTACTACACCAACCAGGTTTTAAATATGGGTGTTTATTAACAAATATATGATTATTTTAGCCTCTTATGTTCCATCATCGAAATAAAATGGCTCTTCCACAATGAAAATTTTTCCTAACGATACAAGTACTAGATGTACTCATGCTACCTTAGGAACAGAAATGTCAATTTAGATGCCCGTTGTAAAGTCAGGAATGTGGAGTCTGAAATGAGACGGTCGTCCCAAGTTCCTTAAGTTATGTAAGAACTTAAATTCGAATATGAGTATATTTTAGCTCCTCCAGAGGTTATTTGCCAAGCAAAAGTCTCGGTCAACCGCTGAGCTGAACCATTTTGAAAGAACGCTTCACAGAGGTAGTATGCCATCTAAAAAATTTCCACCTTGTATTTTTTCACTGTTACGAGTTTTTAAATTTATAGAAAATACCCTCGACGTCAGTTCTGCTAAGGTGGTGCTCGTTTATTTTTTCTTATCAGTATGCATGAACATGCCACCCAATTCTCTCCGTGTGTTTTCTTGTAAATAATGAGTTTTAGATTGTCATTTTATGACATTTATTTGATACTGTTTTCCAGTGGCGAATCCAGGGGAGGGGCTATCAGGCTGCAGCCCCCCCCCCCGGAGCTAAACCAAAATTCTCGATTTAATTTAAAATCACTACAACTGTTTGTTCTTAATTTTCATTTTAAAAAAATAGTAATAAAATCGTGACAACATTGCTTTCTGGCTTGACAGGCTCGAAAATTTTCCTACTTTTCTAGTGATTCCACTTGTACTTATAGCGTTGGCGCGGTCGAAAACATTTTTTGGCTAGTTATTTCATTGTATTTTTTATTAAATTATCGAAAGTATTCTAGTGTTCTTTGATTCTTATTGTCAGGAGAGGAAAGTCTGTAAAGTTAAAGTGTTTTGGTTTATATAAGCCATGAGGTTTGACAAAATTTTTATGACCTCAGCCCCCTCCCAGACTCATATCCTGGATTCGCCACTGCTGTTTTTCAAAATTAACTGTATAAAAACACTATCTGGTGTTTTTGTCTCATCATTATGTATCTGTAAAAATTTGTGGCACCATTAATGCACAGACAGCTGTGTAATCATGTTTTAAATACCCTTCAAATTGCGGTATCCTTCAGTGGCGTCAAACGAGAGATCCGATGTCCTGAGTTTTTACCGTTACTTCCATACTAGTTTGAATGTATGGAAACATTCGCCCCTTCATTGTGCTTTACTGAAAGTTTAAAAGTGAAAATTCGTGACTTATCGTGGTTAATTTTCCCCTCCTCCCTCACTGAAAGCGGAAGCTTCAGTTTCACTAATGCTTCAACATTCTCCTCATGGCTGTAGAGGAAAGTTAAAAGGTGAAAAAACACCCTGCTTGCTTACCTTATGAATGAAATCTCTCTCCTAACGCTAACTTTTATTTCCTTCTCGTAGAAAAAAATGTCCTTGGAACAAATTTCGGACGGTTGGAAGCAAGCGGTTAATTATAGTTTCTTCTTTAGCTGCTCTAAACAATATTTGTTGATTTTCTGCGTTTCGGTAGAATGGAAATTTCTTAGAGAGAGAAATTTAGTGAAGAAATAATTTTAAAAAACTGCATAAAACAAATAACGCCAGTACTCATTAATGAAACAAATCATGAGAACGTAGAATACACTTTTAATTCATTTTTAGTTCATTTCAAAAATGATTAATAAATACTTTATCTTCTATTGCGAACATTAATTGAACGCATATTATTAATGATTCTATTTTTTCCCATATTCTTTATTACTTGACAAAATGATATAACTTTATGGGGCAGTGTGTAATATATCAACCAGTCGCAGAGCATAAATAGTTTTCAATGTAGCTAAGGTTTCAAAATCTGTCAGTAAACATCTTAACTGAAAGTCGAATACCACCCTTTCCAGAATAACTTGATTGTTTCTTTCTTCATTCTCTTATTGAAGAGTTCTCCAAACTCAGTCAGGCGTCGAGTGTCCTTTATGAATTAAAAACTAAAGAATTAAATGGCACTTCCAAATTTATTAAATAACTATATGCCATTTGTTTTTCAGCAATAGTAATATCCGGAGATGAAGAACCTTCGAGTTTAAGAACTGCGTGCACCCACCGCACATTGGTCTTCCTTTATTCGAAACGAAAAATCCCGAATCCCCTTTTCTATTGATTTCCTCCTAAAGTGTTACATTATTCCAGTGTCTCTTCCCCATTTTTTGACCTCTCTGTAATAACCGGCTAATATTACGAAACTTAAAGAAACAACAGGAAAGGTGAGGGAAAGTGAAAAATGTAATAAAATCGCTGCCCATGCGGATTTTTTCGCTTCTTTCAAGTCTGAAGAATTCATAGTCAATGGACTGGAACTGCTGAACGTGAAGACGAGTTAATTAAAACTGGGAATCTGGCATTCTTTCTGCGAAAGTCTCATTTCGCTGTGGTGCCGTGAATTTTCGATTTCCGCAGCTGAAATTCTGCTGTCTTTTAATTAAGAAGCAATCGAATTGCACAGAATTTCGCAAAAATTTCTCAATTGAAAGCAAGAGCAGTAACTTACTAGGGTGTTACCTCCTTTCAAGGTCTTGTAAACTTGCTTCCTTTGCGGCGGCGCGGCGTGGCGCTCATGACTTCTGAAAAAGTTACCTCCGATTGTTCTACAGTTTTTCCCCTCCCCTACCAACTTCAATTTTATTTGCCATCTTCTCTGAAAGAGTTGTAGGAATATTTCCTTATTTAATCCTTTTCATTGTTTGCAAAAGAACTTCACTGTTGATTTTAGCGTAACTTTATTTACCTTCAAATCAACTTCGCTTTCTTCTCTTGTTAATTTTTCATGTCAAGTTCCGCCTAGTACAGAATCGGTAGTTGTAACTTCTTTTGATTGAAATGGTGTAAATCATTGATTTGATCAGGTAAATTAATTTCATTCTGCTGTTTTTCATTGTTAAATCTTGCCAGACTTCAGCCACTGTCATTAGTGGATTGAATTTGAAATCTACGGAAGTGTGTGCCTGAGCTTGTTCCCCCCTTTGACATCACGAATTCTGTGTTATGCTTAACTGCGTATTTATCCAAACAATAATATAAAGCCACTAGTTTTGTTTGAAACTCAGCATGGTTGTCCTGAACTCCCTTTTTCATAGCGTCTGTTGTAGCTCAACTTCGTGAAATTTCTTTGCTTTCCTCTCCGTTGTCTTCTATTCTGTCCACTGAAACTAAGAAGAGGCCTGCGAAATTGTACATGCCCGCTTATAAAACAATACGTATGGTTTTTTGGTTTTACTTCCTTCACTGTTTCTTTATAATTAGTTGTTTGTTATGAAAGACATTTGATTTTGGGTACCTAAAAAGTTCAGTTGCGTTTTCCATAATCATTTTACATTATATTATAAACCATGGAAAAATTATTTTAAATGGTTTCACAGTCTTTGGTTTCGGCAGATAATTTGTGTTTCTTTGACTGCATTTTTCTGATAATATAGTTTATTTTAGCGTCGCAGGATTATTCATTTCATTCCCTGAAATTCTTTGAAACTTCAAAAAAAGAAGGCATTTTCCAAACATAAAGGCATCGTTTAGGGGGTCTTTTACATATCTGTAATTTAATTCTCCTAATAAGTCACGTTTCCTCAACAAATCGGCTCATGAAATCAACCTCCAGCTGTTGGGCTTTTAATAACGGGAGCGGGGACTGCCTCCAAGTGAACCTTATCTCGAGCGAGCAGGACCTGTTGTGTTTAGATATTCTGAGAAGTTTCTCCGCACACCCAATGATTTCGTCGACTGTCTTTCTGCTCGTCTCCAAAAGGGATGTGCATCCTTTTCTATTTGTGGACGCGAGAGACTTATTTATGAAGACTTATTTATGACCACAACACTTTGATGGCGACCGGAAGATGCTATCATCCTTGTATTAAACGTCTATTTATCTTCTCTGGAAATGGCGTTTTTTTCGCCCTTTCCTGCTTTACCAAGAAGTGTATATTTTTGTAATATTAGTTCCAACTTACCGGAGCATTGTTTGTCGCCCAGAGGTCCACTTCTGTTGACTTACCCTTGAACGCCAAATGACAAGAGTCGCTTCAATTCGATTGAACAGTACATTGATATTTTTTAATAAAATGAATATTCCCAAAATGGATAGAAAAGCTTTAGCATCCAACGTTTCCTATGAGAGATCTTTTATCCTTGCCCCTGTGAATATGAATGGAACTGCTCTTGCATCTACAGAACGTAGATTTTGTAAACCAAAATTAAAGGAATTAAACGCTCAAAAGTGTATAAGGAATCTCGAAACTTTGAAAATGATCATTAAAATCGATTGCCACAAAGAAAAACGATTTCAGAAAAGCTTCAGCAGCATGTGATAAGATCTATTATCTGTGAATAACTCATAGTCAAGGGTACAAGCCATATTTTATGTTTCATCCGTGTATTGATATCAATTTATTCAAGGTATGAATTCTTCTCTAGGCGCTCTCGGATCGCTTGGGCATATCTTGTATTCCTCAATGAATTCGCGCCCTTTTCGCTCTCTTTATAGATCTTCGAGAAGTGGGGGATGGATGAAGTTTCGGTTTTAACCATCCATTGTCAAAAAATTTTATTTACACATTTTAAGTTATATACTAATGCAATAATATAATAAATACAAAGTAGACGTAACGTGATTAGTGGATATATTTTAGAAATTTTGAATAATGTGCCGTGTAGCTGCAAAAGTGGTCATCTCCACTTTTCAAAAATACGTTTTTTCAAAGATTACAAGTCCATTTGACCCTCTCCATACCTCGCCATCATAAACTGCATACTAGAACACATTGCCGAAACGCTTCGAATGCCATGCAGTTTATTTTTCAAATCTCATTTTGACTAGATGTGACAGAAAATCCACTTTTCTCAAAACTTTTCGGTCACTTTTGTTGCTACACGACACCATTGTCTAAATTCGGCGTGACTGCTGTACTAGTACTTTTTTCTGCTTTCACGATGGCCTCTAGAAGATGCACCCTTTGCGATGAGAACAATTTGCAAGAAATCTGAGGAATGCCTTTTCAACATTGTGGAAATAAAATAATATGTACAAAAATAATGACATTTTAGGTGTTTAATTAGAAAAATGAAAACATTGCAGATATAGAAAAGAGCATGAGATCTGAGAGATCGCCGCACCTACTGTTCGTTTCAGAAGGCCGTGACAAGCACTTTGGGTCGATTTTATTACGGAAAGGGGTGACAGGCAGTAAGTGAGATGAGCACTTTTCCGGAGTTCATTGCTAGTTCGTGACCTTCTTCCTGTCAGGCATATATATATTTTTAAGTTAGTCTTTTGTGATGTAAATATTCATTTTCGTTTTGAGTCGTACTATTTTATTTAAATTCGAAACTTGTGTATTTTATTGTTCACACAAGTTAGCTAGTTCAAATGGCAGTAAAGCTTTCAGGAGCATTTTCGAGCAAGGCCTTATCCAATGGGCTAAATGGGATACAGCCCAGGGGTATTATACTGGTATCATTTTTATTTTGAATTATTTATTTAATTATAATTGAATCGTTGATTACAGAAACCCAAAAAGTCATTGTTTTTTCTTTTCAAAATCGCGTTCATGCTGTTTTCACATTCTAAATGTGTATTGCATGTTGAGTGAAGAAATGACAAGTTTGATGTAAAGACACGTTATGTGTATATAAAATGTTTTCGTTGTTATAGTCATTAAAAGGCCGATTAAAGAGCTATTTGTTATTTATTATTCATTATTCAACATATTATGAGAGTGGCGGAATATGCTTACACATCGTATGAAAGTTTCAAGTCAAAAGCGAACAGAAAATCCCTGCATTTTCTCAGATAAGGATTTATCATATAGACACGTGATCAAAGTGAAGGGAATATTAGCTATTTTTAGTATATTATGTAAGTGTTTTAGGGAAAAGTCTGGCGCCAAAAGGACGCCGAATACGCGATTTTTGTGTGCGCGTGGAAGCGATTAAAATATTCTTTTAGTAATGAATATGCCAAACGAGAGATTTAATATACCTTCAGCGCGGGAAATAAAACGATACTGGAGTTTAGGAAAAGTGATTTTGGAATACATTAATATTATACTAAGATTTTAAAATATATAATATTATTAGAACTTAAAGTAAAATTAAGTGAGATTATTATATATATAAAATAATTTTAATCATTAATTTAAAGAAATATTTTGTTAAAGCTCCCAGCATTTTAATATTATTGACATGTGGTTTCTACAATCGACGATTAAATTTTAAATACGTTAAAAGTAAAAATATGATTATCATTTTCATAATAAAAAAAACATTTTAACTAGCCAGCCACCTATTTTGCAATGGTACATAAGCATGCATATCTTATTCTATAAACTGAAATGCGTATTTTTGTATCAATTAAATAAAGGATGTTAATTAAAATACAAAGTGTTTATATATATTTTATTATATTTATTTAAGTATTGTGTTTTTGTATTTAATAAATGTATAGAATTGAAAAAAAAATACTTTTTATATAATATTATGAAACCGTTAATCATATGAACGATCAAAGGTGACGGAAGCTGGCACCATTTTGGAAAGGTGCCGATGAAGGCGTTATTCAAAGAACAGGTGAGTTTTTCCCTCAACTATTTTATTAGGTAGGTATTTTCGTTGGGCGATAGGCGCTGAATTCCTAGCTACACTTCTGATAGGGTGTCAAATTACTCTAACCCAGGGCACTTGAATTTGTTAAGACGACCCTACATTCAAACTTTTATTAAGAGACGCAGCATAAAACCCACAGCTGACATGAATAAGAGCAAATTACTTAGAGAAACAAAAGAGGCCGTTAATAAAACGTCCATCGACAGTTGGCGAATCGCATTGCAAGCACATTCTGAAACTTGAAATGAAATATCGAGTAAAAAGACACTATTGTTGAAGAAATGTGCGATTCCCTTCAAATTTCAATAAAGGACGATGAAGAAAGTGACACTGAGTATGATAGTAGCGCCACAATTTCAGCAGAAAGTGAGGATGACAGTATTTAAAGGTAGATTTTAACTAATGATTTTATGTTTGAAATGCTATATTTTTTAAAAATAATTAGTAATATTTCTAGAACGCTCCAAATTTACAGGAAATAAAAAAAAAAACGAAAATGAAATGTTTCTGTATGGTGTCATGTAAAATGTGAACATCTCCCTCCTCCATTTTTCACTTCACCCCTATTTTGTTGAAATCAACTCCGCCTGGCGCATATGCAAAAGCGTGGGGGGTTTCGGTATCTGAGAACGAACCATAATATAAGGCGGGCCTAACGAAGAAAAGACATTATTGATGATTAGTTTTAAAACTTATAGCATCATTTTAAATCTTTAACGATAAAATGTCAGAGATTGAGAAACACTTATTCACATTAACTGTAACGCAAAATTGCGAAACATTTTCTTTTTGCGGATGTTTTAGCAATCCACCGTTTTTTAATGAATAAAGATGTTGAACAAAATATTGAAAGATGGCTGCTGCACTTTATATATACTGATTTTGAAAGTGTATTCCTTGTATCCATTAAACTCGTTTTCTTAATCACTATCAAAAAGTCCTCTAAGTAATCAATCTTTATTATTAATCCCACTCTTTGTTGCATCTTTTTACGCACTTTCATTTTACTTGTCGTTTCACGTTTGTAAGGATGGCATTTTGTAATCGATTTTTCATTCTCATCCTGATGTGCTAGAGTTTTGAATTTTGTGCACTTGTGTGTTCCAGATGAAAATACACTATTTTGATATTCTCAGAACATAATTATCAGTCAATAGATTTGCTTAATTAAATTTTGGTTCTACTTGTATGGAACCACCTGATATTGAATTTGAGAAAAAAATGATTTCATGATTCTATAATATTTATAATAGTGAATTATAATTTAAAGACTAACAATTGGAAAATAATTAAAACAAAAATAATTTGATTCTTGGTACGCAAAAAAAGTGTGTTTTTAAAAACTGTTTTTATTCATTTTACTCTCTTATATCTTTGTAACGTTAGAAATCTGTAACGAATGCCAACATTATCCAGCATTTTATGCGATAAGTCAGACTTGAATTTAAAATTTCTTGATGTTGACCAATGATACGAGATAAAAAATCATAAGTAAACTTAAGCATATTTACTCTATCTTGAATCTAGAGTGAAACCAGTTCTCACCTCAGTGAACCGTTTCTTCACATACTGCAAAACGGAAATCTCTCATTTTCAAATCACGTGATCTTCCTCGTTAAATTGACAACTTTTAGTGTGCGTTTTGAAGCTTTTCCGGTTCTCGTGATTTTTCTCTTTTCCAGATATTTTTTGTCCGAAGACATCACTGGTACTGATCACATCTCAAAGGCGTATTTTTTAGGGAAGACTCCCAAAATCTCGTAGTGAGAATTGTATTAAACTTTCCAAATTAATACAGAAGTTCCCAATGTTCGTGCACTCCAAGTGGTACGCGGACCCTTGGGGTGCACGAAGGATCATGTGGGGGTGCGCGAAATCAAGGTTGTTAATGGTGGAAAGAAGAAAGCATAGGGGATTAAAAAAAAAAGAGAGAGAATTTCGTTTCTCCAAATGAATACTTGCCAGTGGCGAATCCAGGATTCGGGTCGGGGGTGGGGGTTGAGGTCATAAAAATTTTGTATCGTCGGGACGAATGTCAAATCTCATGGCTTATGTAAACCAAAACACTTTAACTTTATAGGCTTAACTAACCTGTCAATAAGAATCATAAAGAACACTACAATACTTTCGATAATTTAGTAAAAAATACAATGAAATAACTTGCCAAAAAATGTTTTCGACCGCGTCAGTGCTACAAGTAAAAATTGAATGACTAGAAAAGTAGGAAAATTTTCGAGCCTATCAAGCCAGAAGGCAATGTTGTCATGATATTGTTATTATTACTTTTTTAAATGAAAATTAAGAACAAACAGTTGTAGTGATTTTTAAATAAAATCAAGAATTTTGGTTTAGCTCTGGGGCGGCTGCAGCACGATAGCCCCCCCCCCCCCCGATTCGCCACTGATACTTACTATTTAATAACTATACCACTTGAATAGTTGATTATTAGGAAGAGTAATTTTTAGTTATCCTTATAAGTTAAGACAAAAAAATTACAATACTAGTTTCATTTGCTTTGCTGTTATACTAATACTATTGTAAAAATGGAATAAAATGTAAAATCAAAAACAAGTATTATAAAAAAAAAATTAAAGTCAATTCCTACTTAGGTCAGCGATCTACACGCTTCGTCACTGACGATATTTATTCCTAAATTTATATCCTGCTAAATATCTTATATAAGAGAATTTATTTTCTCCCATATAAAACTAAAATTAATAAATTAAATTTAATTAATGAATTAATATTTGAAAAAACTGTATTAACATCAAGTGTCATCCACTACAAGTTTAAAAAAATGTATTTGAACTTGAGTGGATGAATAAAAAGTATTTTATTAACGATTGCAAATTTTAACAAGATATATAAATATATATAGGGAGAGTGTGAACTAATAGTAGGAATTGAATAAGTTCTGCAAATGTTATTAATTCGAGTAATTTCTCTCTTAACCTAACTTAAACATTATTGATAGAACTTCTTTGCATAGACGGATGGTTGGGGGGGGGGATTGGATATGATAGTAGGGGGTGCGCCAAAGCAATACGAATAACCAAGGGGTACGTGAGGGAAGAAGGGTTGGGAACCCATGAATTAATACAATATTATCGTAATAAGTCTAGCGGATTAAAAGCCCTTCCAAATTCATCGAATCTTTTCTAAGAAAGCAGTAAAATTTGACTCGCCATTAAGGATAATTAACTCGACCAACAATAAGAACCCCATAAAACTGCACAGTAGTTCTCGGATTCATAACCGAATGAAACGCGTCTGAATAAATATAGTTTTTATGATTTAAATTAAGGAGAAAAAAATGGTAACTTGATTGTACTAGTGTAATCATTATTTATTCCAACATGTTCTTAGTAAAACATCATTAGTTTTATTTTCTATACTTATTCACCTGTTTCTGTCGTGATTCTTAAACATTCGCTTTGCATACAGTTGTTCCTCGGAATTATTCGCTATTTATTGTGAATGGAAGAGTTGAATTATCATTGTATATAGAATAATCATCGTAGTGATTTAATACTAAAATGTGGATATATGCATCTCTGTTAATGTTGGTAAGTACTAAAATTTTCTCACACTGAAGTTAAGCTGAGTATTCGCTTACCTGAGTGTTCGACTTATGGAAGAATTATTAATAAAATTGTGTCAGTGATAAAAAAAATGAATTATACTTTAACAGTTATCAATTTTTTATTATTTCGAAGCTAAATCAAACAATCGTCGGACTCTCAAACTGATTTCATTGCCAAATACTTCTCCGGTCTCTTCTGACGCTTGAAAAAAGACTTGAAGCCATTTACTTAAGTGTCCGTACATTTTAAATCAATCATATTAAAAGTGAATTCCCCTCTGACTGCCGAATTTTAATTACTATTTAGATGCAACATTTGAAAACATGTTCAAATACTGTAAAACAAAGCGAATTATTATTTACTTTATTATCATAATATGATTCAACTTTTTAAAAGTACTAAGTAAACCCATTAGCTTGTGAAAATCGCAGGATGCAGCAGAAAATAGACTTACTTCCAACCCGCGGAAATCGCGGGATATGCAGTCAGAGGGAGGGTTAACCCGTTCGCTGTTATGAGCGTGTATATCCTCTCAAGATTTCGTGTATTAGAACTTATCCGATTTCTTATATACACGCTCAGACAAATGGCTTGGACAATGATGCTGTAAATTTTAGCTGCACAAACTTTCTGCGTGTACTATATTTCCGTCTTTTAGCGTTAGACAGCGAAAGAGTTAAACAAATGATCCCTAACGGTTCTGTTTGTTGAAGCTTTATTTATTTGAATGATAATGGCATTCATAGTTTTGCTTTATCTAATATATGTTTTGTTGAAACTTTACTTGCGAGTACTGATTTTATTTTGCTATGTTGAAATATAAATCATTTGAATTATTTTCTTAAATCTATCGCATTCATTGAATCAGCAGTTTGAAGATGGGAACAAGCTCCAAGAAACAACATATGTTATCATATAGGCGCTCAGTTTTAGCTGTAGAAAAAGGATCGAAAACGACTAAGTGAGCCATTGATTGTAAAGACTCTCGTATAAAAGTTTGTGTCAAGCAAACAATAAATAAGAAAAATCGGAACTGTTTCCTGAGAAATCAGTTTCTGGATTTGTACCCTTCTTCAAACTACTGATTCAATTTTCGAATGGGGAAGAAATTTCGATTGTATCTTTAGATTTGTCATCGGTCAGACATATATCTCTAATATACAAAGTCAACGTGTGTGGCAGGACACATGCATTCCAATTTGAGGAAGGTATACTAGCGGAGATGTGGGAGGGTATTTTCAAGGTCACAGTGAGGGTAGAAAAGTAGAACCCCTTAGGCGAGGTTCTATGGTAGTTTGGGGGGTGACATGACAAGTACAGAAAGTTATCTTTCTAGTGAATGTCATTTCTCATTTTACCAAATTTCTAATCATATCTCAAATTAATGGCGAATCAGTTTTTCAAAGAAATTTATTAGAATACTAAAAGAGCGGAATAGATATTAAAGCATTAAATTGAAAAAAAAATAAAATTTTTTCGGCAGTTCGCATTCTGTTATAAATCTATAAGTTTTGAAAGTTCTTTGATTCCATATGATTATTTTTTGACTTCCTCACTCTAATACAGGCGTGAGTTACCGATATATATATAATTTCCTGCAGTGATACTTTTTCATTCTTATGCTAATTTTACTAGAAGTTCAGTTTTTTAAAAAAATATTTGTATATTGTACCTAGAATTTTGAATGTAATATTTGATAAGTGACGGCAAGTAACTGCGTTCGGTTGTTGGGTTGAGGTGAGCGAAGCAACTGGTAACAACTGGACTCTTTGTTATATCTATACTTATAAAAGGCAATGTTTGTCTGCGATGTCCAGACGAATCTATCGCACTTACAGCCATGAAATTTGGCACACAGGTAGTCGTAATGGTGACTGAATGCACCTCGAAGCCGAAATTTTAAAATTTAATATGGAATTTTTTTATTTAATGTTTTGTGTTGTTTTGGTTGATTTTTCGCACTAATTTCTCAATAGAATGGTTTCGAATAATTTTACGACAAAAATATATACACCATTGAAAAGAGCACGCGATTTCCATTCTAATGAAGTTAGTTTTGAATTTCTAACGTAATTTACTGAATTTTGAGAGTTTTTTAAAAAAAATAACCAGTTTTGCCATCGAATTCTATTTTTTTTTAAAATTTGTTGCATCCGATTTTCTAATAACACTATTATTTTCAATTTTTTTCAGCTTATAACTAGAACGGTTCTGTCGGATTCAAAACAAGAACGGTTAAAATATATTTTCCCGTTTTTTTTTTAATTAATTTTTCCTGGGCAGATGAAAGTTCTTTTCCTCGAGCGAGTTTTCTTCCGCGACACTTTTCCGGAACACAGCTGGCTATTTGATTGGTTAAAGGGGAGGTGACGTCATAACCTGTGAATTGAATGACTGATTATTATTTTCGGCAGTATCTTGACGTATTTATTCATCTCGCATACTTTGCTTGCAGTATAATAATTTTCACATTGCAATTTTTTAATATTGTTTTGGATTAACTTTTCTACAAATAAAATGCCATTATCGCGAGAAAAAAAATAAACGGGAAAATCAATAATGTGTATCTTTTGTTTTGATTTTGTTTTCAAAACTTTTTCATGTCATTGTTGGCGTTTTTCATTTTGTTGAAGTCCTGATTCCACGGGCAACGCCGTGCGCGTACTGCTAATATAATATAAGACTTCAGAAACATAACTTTATTCCCAACAAATATTACCTGTTAATTTTGATCATTAATCTCTCATGAATAACGTTTTATCTTTTTAGTTTAATTTGTTTATAAGAAGCCGAATTTTTTCAGTCCGCATTCCCTTCCTCCCCTCCCCTCCTTTGAAAGTAGTTATGAATGAATGATATACTTAGTATGTTTATCGTGAACATATAATATTAAAATATCAATTAAAACATTGTACATGACCCGAGTAATACATTTTCGGTAATTAATTGAAAAGGTAACAGCCCCCCCCCCCTCTAATGTATTGTGCAGCAGTTCTCAGCCCAGTGGGTTACGCCATTAGAGGTGAAAAGTTGAAATTATTTCTGGGTATAGATAAAAAGCTTATTTACATTTACTCAATAACCATCTTGGCGACAAGCGTAATGACTTCTCTAGTTATTAATCTATTAAAACGAGCTGCATAGGTATTTACAGTTTGTTCGTAATTACATGACGATACTGACAAATATGAACATACTTAAAATTGAAACTTATGCGAATAGAGAATTTGTTAACTGTCAGCTTAATTTCATACTTTATTATAGTGTTTTTAAGTTCAATCCACAGGTGGCTGAGGCCGCGGTGGCGAAGTGGCAAGGTCTCGGCTTTGGGGCCGGAGGGTTCCAGAATCGAAACCCGATTCCATTGAAGATCCGCCGTGTATGGGGCCTGTTGCACGCTAAATAATACGTAGTGGCCAAACGTCCTCCCGTTGGTGTGGCGTGGAAGTTTGGAGAGGGGGTGCCAGCTCAGGTGTCGTCCTCGTCATCTGACCGCGGTTCAAAATTCCGAGGTCCGTCCCAAAATAGCCCTCGTGTTGCTTCAAAACGGGACGTTAATGTAACTAAACTAAACCACAGGTGGCTGCTGAAGAATTAGATAATTTTTATTCTATTTGACGTTTTAGTTCTTTACAGTAGGAATAATAAACAATACGCTAATTATTATAGTATCTTGTTTGGCAGAACGTTTGTATTTTCCTACATCTTGCAATACTTTTCCGTTTTCTGGAGAATATATTCTTCCATCCCCTTATAATGAGTTCAAACCGGGAAGTCAATTCCATTCATTATTGTAGTTAAGAGTGCCAGCGCTTCAACCACTGACGAATGAGGCATTTAATTTTCCGGGCTGAAAGAGTAACAAGCCAGCGGAAGATGTTTCCTTTCATTTTTATCATCTGTTTGGAGAAAGGAAGTGAATACATTTTTTGATTTTTTTTTTCGTGTCTCAGTTACGCAATAGCCTTCTTATTGCGTCATAACTGTTTCCATTAAAAAAAAAAAAAAAACCCCCCAAAAAAAGAGTGTGATTGTGCCTTGGAAAAGTGATGGATACCGTGCGCCTGTTTAAAGGTCACGTGGTTATAAAATTACGACCACCAGGAGGCAGCGAGGAAAAAAAAAAAAAAAGAGGAGTGACTTTTTAAGAGAAAAATAGGATCCGATTGAAATGTATGACAGCACTTTGTGGGATATTGATAAATAATAAGATAAAAATTGGAAAGGAGTTAAAAAATAAATCCCAAGGTTACATTCAAGGCATGTTTGGGTCCTGCGGAAACGCCGACGTTCCTTGACTTCGATTGCGTAATTTCGCGGTCTTCTGGAATCACATGACCGCATGACGTCACGCGAACCGCTACGCTGCGGTCGAATTGGCGGGAAATATTTAATGTCCATTGTGCTTGTGTTTTTGTTTGGGAGCGTCTTGTCCTTTGAGGCAATGCGTTGTTAAAGGGTTGTAAAATAAATCTGTGCTTCTTCCCACTGACTTGATTCAATCAGGATTGCTGTTTCCGCAGTGGGTTGCGTCGAACTTTTATTTATCTATGATGTGGAGGGATTGCCCCACCCCAAATATTTCTTAGGAAAAAAAGCGGTGAAAAAATCTTGAGGAAAAAACACGGAACATTGCTGCTTATCTATAAAAACAGAAAATTGTTCTTAATTTTCATACATTTTTCCAAATGAGCAAAACTTATTTAATGGCAAATGTCCTAATTTTCATGCAAACATTTGAATGCTTTTTCATCAAATGCGTCCAAATACAGTTATGAGAAATAAACATTTTATTATTATTATTATTAATCTCACACAGTATTCGGTATTGTCTGGTTCGATTTCTTGACATATCATTTAGCATTTAAATGTAATCTCGAAAACAGGTTGCACGAAAATGAGTATTATCACTGTTGGTTACGCTTGGGAAAAGTGAATCTATATTTCCGTGCGTGAAAATAGTGTAACGATTCTTTGATACACTAGTGTATTTCTCAACAATAATATAATATATATATATATTTTGGTTTTAGCAAATTTATTGTTTTATCATAATGATTTTTCTGGCTTATTTTAAATCAAAACGTATTTATGCATATCTAGTTGATAACCCGACATTTCTTGGATCCATATTTTTTCGTATGCCCGACTCCGTTTTTTTTTTTTTTTTTCCTACAAATATTGCCACTTACCTTGCCCAACAAATGTAAATTTCCTTTGAATCCTTCCTTGTAGAATTAAAACTTTCAACTCTAGTTTTTTATTACATTATAACAGAATGGTTTGAAAAGAAACTCTAGAAGTTTGGAAAAAGGAAATTTATTCTGAACAATTATACTATACAAAATTTTCCTGGCGTTGCTGATTAAAAATATAAACTTTAAACAAATCTTTTGAAAAGTAAAATCTTAATAAAAAATATTCGTTGCAAAATAAAGCATCAAAAGACAAAAAGAAGAGGGAAAAAATGCAAGAAAACGATTTTTTCCCGATGTTTTTAAATTGAAACACGGCAGCATAATATTTTGTCTCGAGCGCAGAAAAATCGTTTGGAAAAGAAAAAATAAAACTTGTTATTCCAACCAACTACCTTTTAATATGGCTCAAAAAGAATAATATATGAAGAGAAATAAATAAAAAATGCAAGAACTAATAAATTAAAACATCGGAAGCTTATGTGAATAATAATGAAGAAAGAAGAAAATGGGCAGAAAACGACGGAATTTACCATTTAAAACTAAATAAAAATCTAATTCGAAAATATATATATATGTAATAATCTCACTTAATTTTACTTTAAATTCTAATATTATACATTTTAAAATCTTATTACGATATTAATGTATTCCAAAATCACTTTTCTTAAACTCCAGTTTCGTTTTATTTCCCGCGCTGAAGGTATATTAAATCTCTCGTTTGGCATATTCATTACTAAAGGAATATTTTAATCGCTTCCACGCGCCAACATAAATCGCGAAATCAGCGACTTGTTTGAGACATACTTTTCCCTAAAACACTTACGTAATTTACTAAAAATAGCTAATATTCCCTTCACTTTGATCACGTGTCTATATGTTAAATCCCTATCTGAGAAAATGCAGGGATTTTCTGCTCTTTTTGGCTTGAACTTTGATACGATTTGTACGTATATTCCGCCACTCTCATAATATGTTGAATAATGAATAATAAATAAAAATTGGTTAATAACTTGGCCTGTTCCTTATTTAATGGCCACAACAAAGAAATAATTTTTTATATATATTATGGCATTAGCTCCTTCTTGAGCTAATCCATCATTGCACCAAATTTGTTTCCGGTATGTCGAACGGTCTGGGCGTGCATGAAGAACAAAGAAAAAAAAAACACGAATATACATATTACATACTAAAACACCCTGCTCTTTTATATACATAATTTCGCGTAATAATCGAATGCGAATAAGGTAAAATTTAATGTTTATTATTTTTTTTTACTTGTAAGATCTTTACCGTAGTAGAAATATTTTGTCTTGTAAGTAATTCAGAAAGTTAAAGAAAGGCGAAGAATAATGGCCGATAGGACAGGAAAAATAAATGATAATGCTAATGATTGAAAACACTCTTTAATCCGACAAAAAACGCAGATATATATATATACAAAACTGAATAGGACAGAAAAGTGCTTTAATTTCCAGCTTCTAATTCTGAAAATGTTTCATGATGTTCCCCAATGATAAATATATTCCTATTGGAAGATATTTGTGAATTCTGATTTGTTTTTTGTATCCTTTGGAAAATAACTGTCTTCGAAAGAACCTTTTCCCGTAACAAGAGAAATTAGTTCTAAGATTCATGTTACTGCACAATGTTACGATTTTTATCTATATATAAATACGTGAAGAAAAACTTTGTAGCCCTTTTTAAGCACATTGCGCGCACGGAGGAGTATGTTATTTTATAGTTAAAGAAAGTTCATATAGAGAAGGAGTGCAGAAAGATAAAATTTATGTATAATATGTGTTACAAATGCATTAAATTAAATAAAATAAAACATTCATTGTTTACATTCATACACTGTAAAAAATTAGCGGAGTGGGTGATTTGTAATTGATTTAACCCCCCGCAGTGAAATCCACTCCAAGAGGGAATTTATTTAGATTATTTTTTTAAAAACTCGTATTCTTTTATTTAAATTTTATTTAATTTGAACAAGATAGGCAAATTAACTGTGTAGCCTTGGCGAAACCTGGCCAGTATAACAATAAAAAAACCCCAAGGAAATGTCAAAAAACACGTTATTGTTTTTTTAAATATGACTTAGCCAAGCTATACCTCATTTTTCCTATTGTTCGTATTTTTCAAATAATTCGAAAATTAATGCTTGACGTATTTGTACACGCTCGCAGCTGACGTAATAGTACAAAATTCGAAAAAATTATACGCAATGATTATAGAGGTATACTCTTTGAGAAAAGAACCTCAATAACGTTCAACCTTAAAAATTTAATGAATTACGGTCGAATTTCGACCGCTAGGCGACCTCTAGTTTAAATTAAAATGTAGCCAGCCAGCCAACTTTTTAATTGATATTAGGACCCCCTCGTCGTCAGTTCATCCTTATTGTGCAAATCTTCTCACCACCAAGTTCATTTACATTCAAATCTTATAAAATACTCGTGTCAGGATATGTATTTCAGGGATACTTAAAAGATTTTTTAAAGTATAAGTATTTTGGAAATGCTTATTTGAAAAAATGTGTTCACTTTCAAGCATTATTATTGCGAATGGACATGGTAACGTAGATAAATAATAATTAAAAACATGAGCATAATATTAGCATTTCATTTTAAGTATTTCAAAAGTTTGCTTGTTGGAATCACTGGAAATCCCTTAATGACCGTTAGAAAGACAACTTGAATCGGTTTTTAAAATAACAAACTGAAATGAGTTTTTGGTGATATTATTTCAAACGTCAGAAGTATGCATATATTTAGGGTTGCCATACGTGCCGTATATACGGGACTGTCACCTTATTTCATTACTCAGTCCCACATAAGGTACTATTTGTCCCGTTTTGTTTTGGCTGAAATTTTTTGCAGATACAACGTATATTGATCAGTAGTCATGCCTGATAAAGCTATCTGAATACGTAATTTCCATTCCAGCCCACAATGTAAATGTGGAGAGAATATTTTCCCAAATGTCAATTCATTGGTCAAACGGTAGAAACGAGGTTGTCAGTGGAGACAATTGAAGCAATTTTGATTTATTATTATAATTATAAAATGACTTGCGCCCAATTTTATAATTATTTGAAAGTAGATGATAAAATTAAGAAATTAAAATCAACTTTAAATTGTGACTGGGCTAAAATAAAAAGGATTAGCCCTACATATTTTTCTACTATTCGACGTATTCATTTCATTAGATTACTTAAACTTTATTGAATTTTTATCAGAGTAAAATAAACCATTATCTACCCACTTTTTTCATGTTTTATTTATTTAGCACCTAAACATCCCGTATCAATACTTGAATATTATGGCAACCCTACATATATTTATAAAAATCGGGTCTTTACGAAGTGACAACATCGAACGGCCATTTCGAAATTGGAGTCATCTTGAAAGCTACAGTTAGGACCCGTAGCTGGGTGGCGTCGTTTGTTTTCGTGAGGAAAGGAGCGATTATTTTTGTGTCACTTAAAGCACACGGAAATTAATCCGTTTCTGAAAATCAAATATCCCAAGATTTCCTTATTTTCGGAGCCTATCATTATTTAACGATGCATCTTTTCCCATTTAGAACATACGATGGATGTTGTGAGCGGTGAAGAAACATTTCTGACATTCAAGGTTACCGCCTGACAGACGCTCGTCTTATGAACGCAGCAGTTTTCTGTGATCCACTACTTGCTGTCGGCTGGCTTCGACACTAATCGTTATATATCGATACAAGTCGGAAATTTCCGAACCACAGCGAAGCTGTAATAAGACATTCAGTCCAATGAATGTCGAAAAAACTGGACATAAAGATGTATAGTTTTGAAATTTTGTATGACATTTAAAGTACAAAGTGAGAGAATGTTTTAACAGTGAAATAAATTCGATGCCTTATAATCTTTTTATAAGTAGATTTATGTGCATATTTTATGAGGAAAACGCCGTTGTAAATCGCTTTCGTACGTTTTCTCTTTTCAAATAATTTTCTTTATGATAAATATGCCTCACTGAACTTTTTCTTTGAAACAAAAGAGTTGAAGAGTTTTGTCTATTATGAACTTATATAATAATTCTGTTCTTACAAGTTTATTAAGTCAAACTCTTTCGGTATAAGCATAAAGAATGTTACGTTTGGAACTTTTCAATTTTTGGAATTTTTCGCTCAATTATATGTGGATCAGACCCTTTTGTTTTGTCACGTGTGCGAAATTTGTGTGTTTTATGTGTGATATTTTGTGTATTTGTGTGCTTTTATATGATTTTGAATTCTTTATTCTTTTTTCACTTTTCCCCACCTTGTACAGCTTTTACTCCATTTCTCGTTTTCATCCATTTTTTTGTGTAATGTGACCAGTTATTTTGCATCTATACCTTTTTTAAAAAAAATTAATATGTTTCCGTATCTATTACCCTTGTTTTTTTCACTTCATTGCTTAATACCATTCATGTGTTCGTATGGATGTGACCAATTTTTTGTAATTTGTTTTTTTTTTCTTCCCCCTTTTTCTGTTTGGAATTTGCATTTGTATCTTTTAATTTGAAGCTTCCTTCAACCCTTTTTTGAGTATTTTACTTACTTCTGTAAGCCGTGTTTTTCACTTGTTGGTGCACAAGGAGTTTTTTCTCAAGAGATTGCAAAAACAAAAACATTTATCAAGTTTCATTGAAAACTGCTGCTGAATTGCTTAACACATACAAAATATATTTCCTACATTTACCGATTGACAGTAAAATGGCATGGAAAAGTATAGCATTATTTTTCTTGCATAGAAAGATCTAGACAAGG
Organism: Araneus ventricosus; assembly: GCA_013235015.1. Lineage (NCBI taxonomy): Eukaryota > Metazoa > Arthropoda > Arachnida > Araneae > Araneidae > Araneus > Araneus ventricosus. The sequence goes on from BGPR01000256.1 coordinate 684,953, forward strand.
TTTTATTGAGATGTAGAGTAGAAAAAGACGGAATTTAAATCTTTAGTCAGGCTGATCCTCCCCTTTTTGAAAGTTGTGTTTGTTGGCCTCGTTTCCTATCTCATTTCATTTTCAATGAACTCTCTGGGAAACAAAGGCTGCTTCCCCAACCCTTCTACGCGCCCAGATAAGAAATGAGTCCAGAATCGTTGGAAAGAAACAAATGTAACAGTGTATACACACATTCGAACGGCTCGCAGATAACACAGTACGCTCGCTCGCCTTATCTTTCAAGCAGACTTCACTTTCTCATGTTATACGTTCGTCTCATCTTTTCTTTTCGAACTTATCAGAGTCCTTGGCCGATGCTTGGTTATCAGAAAAAAAAAAAGCTGAAAATGATTTAACAATTATGAGAGCACGTGATAAACGAATGGACTAATTACATTTTTTCAAGTAGCATTTTCTTTAAGTTTTTGAATACAATTGTGATTTACAAATACTCAAGAGCAGCAAGAAATGCATTTACCAATGAGAATATGCATTCGAGAAACGTATGGAAAGTTCGCATTTTATAAAAGATAGTGTAATTCTGAATTTGGAAGAAGTCTCAGCCTCCTGCAAATATTTTTACCATTCGTGTGCATGTGAGACCTGAAGACCCCTTTATGCTGAGGCAGAAATTAAATACGACATTGATCGATTCTATTTTACCGCCCGACGCAATTTCTATCGAAGCTGTGTCATCTAGAAGTCCCTATGCAACTGCTTTTACCCCTTGTGTAAATCCAAGAATTTAAAAAAAAAAAAATCACAAATACATAAAGTCGAAGAAAACTATGCACAAATGTACAAAAATTAGAGTTTATAAACTGCATGTAATACTTTTGTTTCTAAAAGTGGCTTCCAAGATTAACACATTGTATGAAATGACTAGGGGTGTACTGGAGCCTGAACGCCGTTCCGGCACTGCTTTTTGTTACGAGAAATAAATAACGAAAAATTGTGAAAACTCCTTAAAACAGTGCGATTTTTGTCACCAAGGTTAGAGCGTTCCAGTATTGCTTTTAGAGCGTTCCGGTACTGCTTATTTTGCGACTACACCACTGGAAATGATGAACCGATTTTCAAAATTTTCAGTATTAACCGCAAAGGAACAAATTACTTCTATAGCTCTTGGAGCGTTTGTATTTTCAAATTTATTTATTCCAATTATTGTGAAAATGATTAAACATGGATTTTGTCCACGATCATTTAACGTCGATTTTCCCGAAACGGCGCCGTCGATAACTAAAACATGGATTGTCAGTGGTGATGCGATCAGGATGGTACAATACGGAAATATTGCTCTCGATGTAGCTCATTTTTTAATCTGTACAATTCAAAGTACAAATGGCAGTTTTTGAGCTAGGCGCAATATGTTCATGTTACAAAATCTTTTCAAGTCTCAAAATTAGCTCTAGAACTGAAACAAGTGTTGATTCCCTGAAACTTGTAATTCGAATGTCTGAATAAAGCAAATCTCGACGTGAAATGGCAAAGAATGCTTGGAGTAGTCATGGATATATGCAAAAAATCATACAAAAGTATAAAAAGTCTGAACTAATAACAAATAAGCCTGGTAGAGTAAGAAAAGGAATTCTCAGTTCGACGACAAAGAGAAACATTTTTGGACAACCACGAAAAAATTCTAAATTGATTGCTGTAGAAATTGTTACATCGACGTCTACAGCAAAAGAAAGTAGTGTTTCAGCAGAAACATTTAGAAGGGTGCTCAGGAAAGCTAATTATAATGGAATTGTAGCTATAAATGGAATTGTATAATGAAATTGTAGCTTTGGAATAAAGTCATATTCAGAGACAAATGTAAATTTAATATTTTTGTAAGTAATGGTCCTACAGTCAAGCATGAGGGAAGCTCAGTCGTTGTATGAGGTTCTTTGTCTGCAAATGCTGTGGGGATTTCGGTTTTTATCGATGTCATAATGGATAAAATGAAATATGTGGATATACTGAATAAAAATTTAAAACAAAGTGCACAGAAACTGAGTTTAGGAACAAATTCTATTTTTCAATAAGACAACGACCCCAAACATACAGCCGAAATTGTGAAGTTACGGTTATTATACAAGTATAAAATGCGACTGCATACTCCACCTCAGTCCCCAAATCTCAATGTTATTAAAGATTCACGATCTAACTTGGAAATATCTTCTCAGAAACACAACGTTAGGAATAAAGTACCCTTAAAAACTGTGCTACAAGAAGAAGAGGCAAAAGTAACTCCTCAGGCAGCACAAACTCCTGTTAACTTAATCTCATGCCGTTTAGAAGCTGTTTTCAAAGTAAAAGCATATGCAACAAAATATTAGTTCATGTAGTTTTTCTTTTTATTAACGAGTTAGACTAACTGTATACTCAATTTTGTGATTAAAAAATTTGTAACTTGACAAAGTTTATGTTAATAAAAATATTATCAATCCTTTATTCTTGTTTATACATTTTATATGTTTCTTAATGTGTCTTATTAATCTGAATTTATTATAACATTTTAACACCTTTAATTAAGAGAGAGAGTATTGTATACTCAATTTTGGGAGCCACTGTATATAACCGCTTATACTTAAAACTTATCTAGGGTTCTATTTTTAACTAACCATGTGGTTTGGTAAATCCCAATTTATTATATTCTGCAACGGTGTGTGTATCAGAAGAAGGTTGAAACCACGAAGATTTGGGTTGATAATAATCTATAAGCTAATCTGGAGCTCTAAATTGTAAATTTGCTTAGGTTGGTCAAGTCTACTCGCCCAATAACTTTATACACAGTCAAAGTTGCTACCCAACTCGAGTTTACTAAAAAGATTGTGCGGTCAATTATTTTCTTCTCTTAAGATAGCGATGCCAAGAATTATCATATTCCATTTGGGGAAGTGATTAATTAGGCATGAGAAAATAAATCGATCATAAAAATTCTGACCTTATAATGTCATATCTTTGGAATGTACAGTGAAATAAACGGAAATGTTCCAATCATGTGCATCGCTTACCATCTTTAGTTATTTGACATTATTTGATACAAATCAGAATAAAGATGAATCTGCGGTTGAAATTCATAAAAACAAGCTATATCGCAACCCTTATTGTATGCCCGAGGAAAGGGAAGGATTCAAAAGTGAAAACACATATGGCCCTGTTTGGGGGCATGACAACCCTAACCTTACCTAAAAATGCTAGTAATACAGCTTATTTAAATTTTCAATGTGCTCCTACAGCGAAAGATGTACAATATGTTCTAATTTCTGTAAGGATGCATTATGTTATTTAACTTCATAATGACACGTATTTGATCTCGGACGTTCATAGTAACCTATACCCACGGTTTTAGGTAAATATAACTTAAAATGGTTGATTTTTTTTTTCCTTTGTTCTGCCCAAAAAAATTGGAAAGATAATTTATTTTTCCAGTTTTATTATGGCAATATACTCGCTTCTTTGTTGCTATTGGCTATTTCCAGAGAACCAAAACTGTTCGATAGTAATTTTGAAAAATCTTATCCTCCCAAGCCTGACGATTTCTTGTCAAACTATGATTTTTCTGTAGACATCTTTGTTCATAAATTTCTTCGCTTCATGTTAGTATGTTGGGATGGTATGAAAAATTTCCTGTCTCTTTTTGGCAGTAGAGTGAACTTCTTTTCTATCTCTAGACCAATTTTGATTCCGTTGTTAATAAAAATCGTCTTTTTTTATAACTAGGATTGATGATATTCTTTTGTCTTTTCCAAGTTTCACTCAATAACCAGATCGGAAAAGAAATTTATATGATGTTTTACACTCAGAATTCTACATTTCCTTAGAATTTTCACAGACGTATTTTGTGGTAAATATTAAAAAGGTTTTAGAAGCTTTCGGATGAAAGATATATTTTCCTCTGAAAATTAGCGTGTCCATTTGACTGATATAGGAGGAAAAATGCATTTAAAATGTCGCAGCGAAATAAGATAGTGTACTGAAGAATACGTTTCAGTTTTAGTTTAGATAGTAGTTACTTTGTAGTTTAGAGAGATGCGAATAATCACTTTTTTCACCCTCTTACGGTCGCATTTTAACTAAAGATTCACGGTTGCATCGTTCGGATTTGACATCTGTCATTCTCACGACCTGCAAAATAGCGCGCTTTTCACGCTGTCTCTATTCCCGCTTAAAAAAAATAGAATAAAAAAATAAATATTGTACTCTCTGCGGCTTGGCTTTGTGCCAGGTGATTTGGAGACCATGATTGGCGAAACATCTGGAGGTTGGCGGTCGAAATAAAGCGCCTAGGAGAGCAGGAGATAAAAGGGGGCCGTAGATGCGCATTGAATATAAAATTCATACCATTATTTGTAAAAGTTGAAGGTCAAGAAAAATAACTAGTTTTGATTTCAGAACTAAACATTTAGAATATTTTTTTCTAGATTCATTGTTCCAGTATATAATCCTCAGCTTTTCTCTCATCCGAGTATAAAAATACTTTTTTGCTATTGAACTCTCTTAGAGAATCTATGGGTTCTAGAATAAAGCAAGTTTTATACTAGCGTATATATATATAATTAATGTTTTACTCTTTTGTTTTGATTAATCGGGTTCTATTTTTCCTGCTGCCGATACTTTGACAGTTTCACTTCAAACTTGGTGATGACTTGTTTCTGAATCGTGAATTAGTTCTGACGTATAATGCCTTTTATAGTTTCGTGAACCTGCCAAATATCCTCCATATTGATCACGTGGAAAACTAAGCGATGTAATTTTTGTGTACGAAGTGCACATTCCAATATTCCTCAATTACACATAAAACTGTGACTGCTTATCATGACGATGACGTCAATGCCTTCCTTTCTCAATATTGTAGTGGCAATTTCGATTTTTCTTTAGCTGTAGAACAAATAATCTATAGAATATTTCGAAATATTTTCTTTTTACTCTTATTTTATTTATATCTACTGGATTGGAATGCGATGCGGTGTTAAAATTAATCTATTTTTCTTTTAAATTGCCTCGAAACTGCAATTATGAGTATTTTGGAATTGAATCTTTTGAAAATCTGTATTAAAACATATTCATATAGTGAATGTTATGTTCTCTTTCAACTAGCTTAAAAGTGTCCAGCATTTTCTGACAATATGTTGCAAAAGACAGTGACTGCAATATTATAAATGTTTTCAAATAATATGTACTTCTGCGCTCTGTAAAGCTGCAAAGATTATTTCCATGCTTGTGTTATATTTTTATTTTATTTTGCTGAAGGGGAAAAAATTACGAATTTAATCTGTGATACAAACAGACGCTTTCATATGAGCATTTTAATTAATTTTTTATCATTCATATATGCATTTTTGAAATTCAAGTAAAAAATATGTTAATAAAACCATAATAAAATAATCTTTGAAGCAAAAAAAAAAAAAAAAAAAAAAAAACTATATTACTCCATATATTTATGGAAAGAGCATAATTTTCTTTTTTTTAAATTTATATATTTATGGCTTTTTTCATGTGATTTTTTAATAACTTGCTTCTAGTTTCGAGATGGCTCAATGAAATCTCAGACTATCATTTTCATCTGTAAACTTTTTTCCTTTCCCTTTCTTTGATTGAATGAATCACTACTCTTCTGAATTTTGCATCGCTGCATTTCTGTAAATAGGTTTTAAAAAATTTAGTCCAAATTAAATGACTTCCCCATTTAATATTAGACGGAAATGGTTAAAGTGGAGAACTCGTACTAAAGGTGGCATGCTCTGCAAATAACACAAGTTTGCTCAAAATATGCATTTAAAGAAAGGTAGCTGCACTCTTCTTTTAACCATTCACATGGAAGTCATTTTATTCCATGAAATCCTTCACCTCAATAAATTAATTACCGAGGGGACTCGCGTTCTTTGCTGGAGTTGCAAACAGGCAGATGTTAAGTTTTACCTCCTGTCACGCAACCTCAACCTTTGTCTTACCGCGCTCATCTTTTACGTTTCCGGCATCCCACTTTTTTTTTTCAAAATCTCTATTATTGTCATTTCAAACGTTTTCTTCCTAACCAGTTTGATTTCTCAGAGGAGAAACTAAGATTCGATGCTTTATGCTTATGCGTCAATTTCTGATATTTAATTTGAAAGCAGATTCCTTGTGTACAGCAAAAAATAATTTACGTGAAATATTTACACTGAATCAACGAGTTATATTTTGACCCCGAAGAACGATTTCGTAGTGAAATGACATGTTTTTTGCATTCCTATTTTACTTCAGAAAGGAGGAGGAATGTTTGTTTGTTATTCAATCTGGATTGTGTTTTCCACAGGAGCATAATAACTGCATTTAATCAGAGGTTCTCTTTAATGTAATTATAATGTCGCATCTCTCTGTTTCTAATTATAATGTTACAACTTGTATTTTCTGAAAGAACTGCGATGCTTTATTCAAGGTAGCTTCTAACAGTGTTTATTTGATTTCGAAATAAGCTTACATTTGCTGCTAAAATTTTTATTTGTTTTTGCATTTTGAGCTTAATGCCAATTCACTGTTCACACGATCCCTGTCGCAATGATGGGAAGCTCACTGCTAAAATGCTTCATTGATTATTTTGGAAATTAAGATATTTCTGTGAAATATTCACTTACAGCTGATCAGTTTATATCCGAATTGCCTCCGCAACAGTGTTCTTTAGATTTATTTTATTGGTTCTATTCTTAAATAATGATAAAAAAAAAAATGTTCCAATTATTTCTAAAGTGTATTTATAGTATACTTGAAAATCATTAAAGTGTTTTATGTAGGTTAATTACCTCCAAACTGTTGGAAAGTGACTTATAACACAGAAGTGTATATAATAACAGTTATTTTTAAATGTAACTAGCAGTACGCTCACGGCGTTGCCCGTGGAATCAGGACTTCAACAAAATGAAAAGGAAAAAAAAAAATCGTCCACAATGACACGAAAAAGTTTTGAAAACAAAATCAAAACAAAAGATATGAAATATTGATTTTCCCGCTTATTTTTCTTCGCGATAATGACATTTGAACTGCAGAAAACAGTACAGAGTACCAAATAAACCGATATTTTCGAAAAATAATTTTTAGGATTTAAAACATTGATTCCTATAAACCAGGTAAAATGTTAAAAATGAAAACCTATTGAAATTTTAAACGATTTCAAATGGAATAATACGCCTCGAAAGATACAAACGTAATTTCTATAGTATTTAAATATATCCGAAATTTATCAGAGAAAAAGAAGGGGAAAAAAATAGAGATGAAATCTTCTACTTCAGGTTTAAGCTTTGAAGCCACATTATGTAAATAGCTCCTTGAAGAAATATTTCATTTTTTCCAGTCTATGCCAGACTATCAATAGTTTAAAAACAAACAAATTCTGTCTGTCGACGCGAAGCAAAGGGATTATGACGTCGCGTGGTTTCGACGAAATGCATGTTGGGAAAACACGTCATGCGACCTTGATTACGAAGAATCGTGAAAGGAATTTTGAAGCGAAAATTTTTTAACACCTCAGAAAAAAATTAATTAAAATTCAACCAACTGATCAATTTTAACCATTCTTGTTTTAAATCACGGAGAAACGTTATATTTATTATTTCAACAAATTTCAAATTGATAACAAAATTAGAACGGCGGATGCAATAAATTGAAGTTCCAAATTAAGATTTTTAGAGTTAACCGACTGTTTTTTAAGAATTTCTCAAAATGCAGTAAATTACGTTAGAATTTTAAAACTAACTTCATTAGAACGGAAATCGTTTGTTCTTTCCGATGGTGTATCTATTTTTTTCGTACAATTATCCAAAGCCATGCTATTGAGAAATTAGTGCGAAAAATCCCTCAAAACACTAAATAAAAAATTTTCTAGATAAAATTTTAAAATTCTGGCTTCGAGGTGCATTGAGTCACCATTAAGACCACCTGTGTACCAAATTTCAAGGCAGTAAGTGCGATAGATTCGTCTGGACATCGCACGCACACACACAAACATTGCCTTTTATAAGTATAGATACTATTAAAAAATGGAAGATTTCGCAACATATGAAAGCCTTATGGGAAAGTTTCTCTAAAGCTCAGATAGCTGAAAAGTGAGCGAAATGTCCAAGAACGCCTGCTGTCAATTGCACATTCTTCGTCATTCGGGCATCTGATTGCAATGCGCGTTCTGTACCTAGAACTATTAATGCCGAAGGTCACATGACTCTTATCCTGCATGAAAGCAGATTTAGAATGGGCAAAAAGTATAGCGAGCCTGTTAAGCTATCGGATTACTTTTAGAATTGTAGGCGAAACGAGTATCAAATCGATTTGCCATTCATACTGTCTACCCCGCACTGCTTTTGTCATCGAATTCACATTCTGACAATGGCTCTTGAATGTATTTAGTTTTGAGCTGATGATTAATTTTTAGTCATTAAGTGTTTTCGAATGCTAATTTTTAAAGACTATACAAACCTTTTCATAATGCTGCTAAATACTTTCGTTCGTAAATTGATCTAAGTAATCGGAAACGATAAACAAATTAACCGTCATTAATCCTGCTAATTAATTTAAAACTATCTTAAAGTTGTACCAATGTCACGAAAAGGTGCTTTTTACAGTCCCGGAGTGATAAAAATTACAAAGTGCAACAAATGTCCTAATATTTTTGTTCATATGTATAATTTCAGTTTTAAGAAAGCTATTCAATACGTTTCTACTAAAATAGTTTTACTATTTAACTCTTATTTTTCAATGAATATAAGACAAAAGTCCCCTGCATGTACGTCCCTACACATGAAATTCAAAATAATATTTACTGAAACTCAAGCAGTTTTTTAAAAAACTGTATTTTTTTCAGTATTAACTAGTTTAAAGTCTAACCTAACATTTTTTAAAATTATTTTTACTTAGTAATTAATTTTTGCACTTCTGTCCCCTGTCAAATACGTCTCCCTCCAAGGACAAAGAAAATAACTTTAAAAAAAAATATCGTAAATGGCAGCTCATGTCAAATCATCATGAAAGAGTTTATAAGAGAGGCAGACAATTTGTTCTTTAAGGAAAAATTTTCTTTCTATTTCGAATTTATTGAATATATTCCAATTTATTAGTTCCATTTAGAGCTTGGTAAAGTTCTCAGCATCCACTCCGTGGACATCATAAATAAGTTAAGAAAAATCTAATTTATAATTGAAATACAAAATTTTGATAGGTTTAGTATCGAATTTAATAAAAACAAGTGTACCACTGTAGCCACGTAAAAACCAAAGCACTTAAAAATTCAAAACTTAGTTGAGAAGAGAAGAGAGTAGAAAAACTTAATACGAGACTTATTATATTGTTTATTAATAAATAAATATGATATTCCTTAATTTAGTATATAATTGATTACTTTCCTGCAAAATGTTGACTTTCATTTATTTGAAATTGTTTGTAAATATTATTTAACTAATGCACAATCGGTGCAATCATTTAAAAAGTGTTATTTTTCAATGTTAAGTTTTCTTGCTGTTTAATTCTTTTTAAGTTTTCTTGCTTAATGTTTGGTTTTTAATAACTAATTTTATTGTTTAATTATAAGAAATAAATCTGTACCAAATCTGCCCAATAATTAGTCAATTATGTTTTCGTTTAAAATGTAAAAGTTCCGTTGACTATCATGTCTCCTTCGTAGACAGGTCACAAATTTTAAAACTAAAAAAAATAAATAAATAAAAATATAAAAAAACAGTGAAAAATAAAATAGAGAACTTGACCACTAATATAAGATTATTTATTAAGCTTAAATGGAAACATCCATGCATTTTTTAAGATTTTTTACATACTTTTGTAAAATATATATTTTTTTAAACTATTTGTTCCTTTTTCATGAGAATGACCCATTTATACTTCCAAGTCAATGCATGTTCAGCTTCGTTTTTTCACCTTTTATTTGTTATCGAAGTTCAAGTTGTTTTTGAGAACGAAAAGTTTTATGGTTTAGCAAAACTAAATCAATAAATTTTAAACTCAATGTCGATAATAGATGCTCATTATTCTAACGTGCATACTGTTTTGGCTATCGGAATGTGTATGTATCACTCATCAAATTTAAGTATTTGAATTTTAATCTATTGTATTGTAGCTTTAATAGCTGGAATTCTTCCGACTGAATGCATTAGCTTACTGAAAGAATTCTAGGGGGCAAAGTCAAAATTGTGACATACTCTTAAAATTTAACGATGGCTGAAAAAGTGTTAAAATTTCTTTAAAATGTTCTAATACGGGTTCTTCCTATAATGTTATCTTCAGTGGATAGAAATTATTATTTAAACATCAAAAGTTCGAAATGTTGACGAAATCAAACGTTTATGGTTTCTTGTGCTGGCAGTGGCGGCGATTGGATAGAAAAAGTAGGGAGGCAAAACATTTATAGATATCTAAAAGTACCTGGGAGTATTTAGAAGTAGACAACAAAATTTAAAGATATAAATACAAACTTAGCTAACTTTCCCGGACACTATTGTCTTTTAATAATTCTTAGTTTTAGGTAGCTAAAATGAAATAAAAATTTAATTTTCCCAGCAAAAAGTAGGGGGGCACTTGCCCCCCTTGTCCCCCCCCCTCGACTCGTCGCCTCTGTGTACTGGGCATCTAAGTTTAATCCTTGTAAAAGAATATGAGAAAATTAAATAGCTATATTGATTTTTTTTTATCGCTTTCAAGAATAGTTTTAGGAAGAAAAAAAAAAATGCCAACATAAACTTCTTTCTCGTGAAAGTCTCGAGCCATACAAATTTTCTTCTGTTCTATTCGCAATGCTTCGAAAAATCTCGCGGTTATTAAAATGGGAAGAAATAACCCTAGCACTTGCGTTAAAACAATCGTATTAGGCGCTTGATTTGAGAGAAGTGAGTTTAAGAAAGGTGTACTGGGAATCGATCTACTTACCACATGTAGGTTCGCAAAACATGTACAAAGATCAAGGTTAGTAGTAAAACTGCCTAGTTCTCAACAGAACTGATACAGTAGCCACACTTTATTTAGAAGGCACTACAACAACAAGATTAAATTTACCATCGCTTGGGATGTCTGCGAAACCTTTTCGGAATAAATATGTTCTCGTTTCTATTTCGGCCTCCTAGGGATAAGATTGTGAAGGGGGAAAAAATGGTGTTGACATGATAGCTAGAAGTACGCAAACTGTAAAACCTTGCGAATGATGATCAGCAATGTTAATGCGACTATCAGGGGGTTTGAATTATTAGGAACCAACTGTTCAGGAAGCACCTTCTCCGTAGCCCCTGCTGTTCTAGTACCGTAAAATAGGCAAAGAAGGCGTGTAAAAGCTCTCAGCGGTTTCTTTCAATTAATACTGCTTTTTTTTCTGTTCCTCTCTTTCTACTGTTCATGTTGTTCTCTTCAAGCAGTTGGGATAAGACAGAAGATGTGAAGTGGCAGAGACATTGGGACCAAGAAATAAATAATAAACTTCACAGCATTAAACCTATTACTGAGAACTGGTCAGAGGATGTTAACTGTAAAGGGGCACAATTCTGACCAGACTTCGCATTGGGCATACCAGATTTACCCACCGTCATCTTTTGCTCGGTGAGCCAGCTCTTACTTGCCCACACTGTAGCTGTACTATGTCTGTAAAACACATTCGCATTGAATGCACACATTTTAAAATCCATCGTTTGCGATTTTTTAACACGAGCTCGCCTACTTTAACCACAATCATTGGTCTGCACCCTCACATTTACCTTTTTTAATTTTTAAAAATCACTGGTTTTTATCCACACATTTAAACAACTTGTTCTGACTATTTTAGGCCTTGCTCATTTTTACCTCTTCTCGCTAAATAAGCATGTGAAAGTTTAATTTTTTCTGCATTTGACTTTTATTGATTGTTTTTATATCCGCTTACTACTTTTTTACATATTACTACCTTGTTTGGTGCAGCATGGCCAAATACTGGCCCTTGCGCCATAAACCCTCAAATAAACCAAGCCAAGACGTAAGAGGACAAACAAGCTTGTGTTTTTACTTTTTCCTGTTATCCAAAATTGTTTGATAAGAAAAGTATATCAATTAACACAATTTATTTTGTCGATGTTGACTTTCAGCAAATTTTTGCGCAAATCTTCCTTGTAACGCATCGCCAAGTTGGCCGTTGTGCCAAACCAAATCAAACAAACTTCCTTGCAACATAAAATTTATTACCGGTCATAGCAAATTAATTTTATAGCAGTCCTGAAGTATCTATTTTTAGTAAACGGTCAGTTGGATATTTTTGAATAAAATAGTATTTCTATCCAAAGTTGTTGAACGAAATTCATGGAGAGTATTATATCAAATGGTATTTGTAAAATTTAACGAATCTGGTTTTTGGAACTGGTTGTTTAAAATACCATTTCGCGTGAAATTTTGATGTAGTAAATAATAGCACAATTCAATAGTTTGAAAAAAAATCAAGTGTATTGAAAGAATTTCTCTAAACGAAGTTTTAGCCTTTTCCTTTCAATTCTTACAAAACCTGATATTTTTGTATTGATTTTAATTTAATACAAGCAGTTTTAAGATGTACATTTTGATGAGCTGAATTAGCAAAGCATTTAGTTGGGGATCACTTTGAAGAGAGTTGGTTTCAGTATAGGACGTATAAAAACATACAAAATTAAAATTACAAACTAATTTTATGCAAAATAATTAAAAAAATGACAGAACATTTTTAACATATTCAAAATTATATTTATTTATACGATCGAATATTTTTTAAATTATAAAATAACATATATTTTAGAATTATAAAATAGTAAAATCTTACAAAAGGTAATTAATTAATTACGAATGTTAGAATAATGTTCCAAGATTTAAAAATACTTGATTTTAATTCGAATAAGTTCGAGTGCACGGTGTTTGTAATTCAAATGAAAGCACAAAATTAAGTTACTTTGAAAACACAAAATTAAGTTACTTTGAAAGCGCAAAATTAAGTTACTTCGAAAGCACAAAATTAGGTTACTTTGATAGCACAAAAGTTACTTTGAAAGCACAAAATTAAGTTACTTTGAAGGCACAAAATTAAGTTAGTTTCAAGGCACAAAATTAAGTTACTTTGAAAGCACAAAATTAAGTTAATTTGAAAGCACACAATTAAGTTACTTTGAAAGCACCATATAAAAACATCTCGACGCTTCGGGGCCCCTAGGCAGTTGTCTATTTAATAATCCGGCCCTGCCTGTATATACATAAGACATTCGAAAATGTTGAAAGCTCTAACTGTATAAACTTATAACTGTTGAATAAATAAGTAAATAACTGGAAACATTTTTAGCATCGTTAAAATATTCATTTTTTATTAATTATTTGAGTTGGAAAATATATGTGCGATCGCCTAAATATGTTGTCAAGTCAGCAGGTGATGAAATAAACTCTACATAACAATTCATTCATTCATTATTTTGTTCTGTTTTAATATTTAAAGTAATAAAAACTTGATTTTTCATTGCTAAAAGAATTTCATTTATGCCAAAGAAGAAAATGCTTTCTTCCTCCTCAAATTAAAAAGCAATGTATTTTTTATAGCCATATTTTTCCTCTCCCCGCAGTTGCAGTCAAGTGGTTTTGGGTCATTGTTGAAAACTTCTTTCGATCGATGCGACTGTGAGTGAGGGGGTACCTGCATTTTCCAACCCCAGTTAAAGAGCAACCATTAACGGTCGCGCTGTCAAAAAGCGCAAAATGATGTTTGAAGAGAGCTATCAACAGTCGTTCTTAGTGCTGCTACTAATATCTTTCTTTTCTATCTGGCCCCTCCTTCCGCACTTTCCAAATAAAGGTTGACTTCAGATGCTTCTTAGCATAATTACTGCTTGTTAAAATATACGATAATATCGGCTTAATTGTACACGGAAATTAATTTATTGTCGTATATCAAATTTTAAGAAGTCTCCAATGTTAATAAAGATGAATGTCTGTGTGTGTGTCTGTTGGCGGTGTACAGAACAGACCGTAGAACATAGAGCTACCAAATTTGACACAGATATACTTTGGATGCTGAAGATGTGCACCTCGGGGGCCTTTTTTTAAATTTTGATTCAAATTTAAATTATTTAAAAATTAAACCAAATTTCTTCGTTTTTTGCCATTAACTTCTGAATGAATTGATGCAGATAAAAAAAATTGTAATTTAAAAGAGCAAAACATTATCTTTCCAATGGTGTTATTTTATAATTGTACGAAATTTTAGCTATTTTTTATAAATTTTTAAAGTCATCAGAATATTACAGTCATGGGTACAAGAGTACAGATTGGCTTATAGTAGGCGGGGCTAAGAGCTGTTTGTCAATGTCACGTGCGTGCGCGGCAAAACAAACTTTAAGATAAGAATTGTAAATTAGTTAAATAATAATTCGTTTTGTTAATTCTTGTTAGAATCATATTATTAGTAATTGTCTCTTTACAGCTTATAGATACTAAATTTCCTCTTTCTTCAGCATTCTTTGCCCCCTTTTTTCCCCTATACTCCATGATAACTGCTTCAAACATTCCCTGATGCGGCCCCGATAGCGCAGGAGGTTAGGCATGCAATCTATCACCTTTTCAACCTGGGTTCAAATCTCGCTGAATTTTGCTTTCATCAGTGTCAACAAATACTTCGTCAGCTTCTCTTCCTCTTTTTTTGCATACCTAAAAGAAAACATTTAAATTCTTCCAATGCTCACATTTAACTTTTGCTTATTTTATACTATTTTCTCAGTAATTTTTAAACATCTCTTTTGAGTTTTAAAATTCTGTCCTCATTTAAATGTTTTTTTTTCTATCCACTCGAAATGCACGTTTTTATTATCTTGGCTGTGCACTGTAGAATGATGTGTGTTTTTATATTTTACTTTGCTCCGCAGAGAGAACAACTATTATCCAAACGTATGCCTGTTTTAGTTCAATTTTTATTATTTGCTATTATTTGGCAATTTGTGTTTTATAGTTTATAGATATTCAATTTCTTAGTGCGTGTTTGTTTTGTTATGAACAGAATTATTATTCAAGATTTTTTTTTTCAAGCATATCAATTCAATAATTTTTTTTATTTATAAATGGTTATTTTTATTGACTAGATTTGAATGGTTATCATGAATTTAGTTTTACATTTCATAAAATGTAGTCAATTCTCTTCATTTTTTTACAGAAAAAACTTTTAGTTATTTTGAGCTTTAATATGCAAATTATTTTTACCTGAGAAATGTAATTATTGTACTTCAAATTTAAAAACTTTTCCATTTTTTAAAGAATCTTTTTACTTATCATTTTTTAGCAGTTAAATAAAAGGGATTAACTCAAAGTTCATTACATGCAAAAATATCCTGTACATCTCGTTTTGTGTATAAAGAATTTAAATTTAGTTATATTAATTAACTGTTCACTGTTTGTGTATTTTAATTCATTTCTTTGTCCTTATTGCAATTATTGCTTTCAGCTTACAAAAATTAAAATGTCAGCCTTAATTGCCTTTTTACTATTAATACAAGATTGGCGAACCATCTGGTCGCCGTAGGTGGCTAGTTGTAAATAAATTTTAAATGGAAAACCCGATCCATTTCTTCTGATTGCTATTTTTTTATTATTATTATTAATCCCTTCGAACCCCATGTCCGATACTGCGGATATCAATCGAAAACGTTCCATTCTCGGCATGAATCAAATTTAATGAATAACAATTATACATATTTTACTGAACTTTACTTTAACCTTAATAACCGTAACTTTATAACTCAACGGGGGAATAAATGCTACATGTATTGCAGAATCCGATTGAAGAGATTGACTGGGTTTATTTTCACCCTCATATTATTATTTAAAATTATTACATAAAATATAAGAAATTTAACATTTTTAAGAGAATTATTTGACCTATTTTCTGTATCAATTTGTGACGTTCGTGTTGAATAGTGAAAAATATAAATAACTAAAAAGTAAACAAAGAGAATTTAACAATTTGAACATTCATTATTTTATTATTTATTATGATGCACTATCTGGGCGATTGTTTTTTAAAATATAAAACAATCTTTCTTCTTTGAATATCCACAAAAACACAGATTTATTTCAATTATATTCTTTGCTTCACAACGGTCTAATCTTGAGTTCATGGCATGCACACCTAGTAACAGAACTATTTTATACTCCCAATTTTCACAGTGTAATCAAGAATCATTTCAAATTGAAATTGGAACGAGCTCATCTCGTCAACCCCTTTCCCTGGAGTTTTTGTATTTCCATTCTGAAAAATAGAAAATAATTAAAATATAAATTTCTTCCTTATAGTTCACTAATAGAAGTACTTTTAGAAACTGTTTTGATTAAATTTATTCGAAGCATATTTAACTTGAAAGTGGGAAGACAATTGCCTTTGTGAATTCCAGCCAAATTATTAAATTTATAAATCTGCTGTGTCCTTTACAATGCTTCAGAGAATTAAACCAACTTCTCGAAAATATTTTAGAAATATCCATTTATATTTTATTTTTTCTCCCTTTTGTTTCATTTCTCGATTATCTTTCTATCCTTGAATTTCCTGAAGGTTCATTATTTTGGAGAAATATTATTAGTTAAAACATTGATTTTTTTTTTCTTTATCTAATCAATCATTTTCCATGTTTTGTTTCTGCATGTGTTTTTTTACTTCCATTGTCTATTTTCGTCCTGCTTGTTGTACAATTTTGTTATTGCATTTTGAAAATTCGAAAAGTAGATTTTTGAGGTTTTTATGTGATTTTATTCCATTGTTCATATAGACGGGTTAAAGTTACAGTGGTGTAAGTCACTTTTTCAAGCAGCAAAAAAAAAAAAAAAAAAAAAAGGTTTAGTTTAAAATTGTAGCCATTGTACAAATTCAATTCTGTGTTCTAGGTGAAACCCCTGAAATAACACTGCACTTTTGTTCCGGTATTTATTGCAGTCAAAAGAAAATGCGGCTTGTAACTTTAACCCGTCCATATGATTAAAATAAACTAAGATAAAACAAATTTGAAAATAAAATATTGACGGCGATAGACAAAAGATTCATGCCAAGGATGAGTATTATCACGTATTTAACACGTTCCGTGCCACGTGTACCATGGATGGTACATGCTCAACTTTCCATTCAGGCCACATGTATCATCGATGGTACACACTAATCGAAAAGTCAAAACTGATCGCAGTGCCATGAATGGTGCACTATGTGATAACTACGATAAACAAACTAATTACTTATCGGTTGACGATATATAGAAATATTGTTTGATAATATATCAATCTTCAAAAATCCATCATCTAATTAGTCAAAATATCAAATGGCCTGAATGAAAAGTCGAGCAAAAATGGCTTGGCACGGAAAGTGTTAAGAGAGAACGTTGTTAAAATTGTTCTCCTCTTACATTTTTCATAGAAATGGGAAATTCCGATGGAAAGCCATGGCGCCGGCATATAACCAGTGTTCGACTCTCTTTTCATTTTGAATGCAAATGCCTTCTTATCGTGAAAATGACACTTTAACACATTGCCCGAGGTGTACGAATTAGATGCAAACCGCAGAACTATGCTTGCTCTAGACAAAAACGTGAAAATAGTCTGCAGACATCTTTGAACATGCTCAACTTATCTAAATTTATATGTAAGTCAAATTCTAGCGCACATTCGTGGATCACGAGATATCTCGACCGTAGCGATAAGTGTGTTAAAATGTATTCGGTTAAAATACTTCTAGAACTGTTTTGAAGGATTTAAATTTTTGAATTTTCATGAGCCATCTCGTCACAAAACTAAATAGGGTAGAGCAACCTGACTTGGCGCTGGAATTCTCTCGGTCGTAAAATCCGGTACCAACTCGAAGCGTTTATTCCTTAAAAATGATTAAAATCTGGCCTTGATACTACTCGTAACTCTTTCTAAAACTGAGAGTGAAATTTTATCTCTGCAACCTCATATTTCATGTAATAAATAGCGCCTGTTCTCAATGTAGCTGGACTTCGAACCTCGAACTTGAGGCATCTCTTATTGCTATCTGTATTGCTACATGCTATTGATCTCCATAGTTGCATGTTATCTGTCGAAAGAAAATCGTATCGCGGTATTTTTATCTGCGTCGTCCTTTAATCCTTCATTTTGTCTGTATTGAAGAGCAATTGTTGTTGTTTACATGCCCCCCGCCAAGGTACTTGCTTGCTCAGAAGAGATAAAACAGTACACTTTTCCCCTTTTGGGGTTTTGCGATGATAGGACGGTCTCCATATTTCGTATCAGCCATGATATGAATGGAGCCTTTTTTTTTTCCTTCAATGGTAAACCACACTGGATGTTTCCCATCCTCATTCATAATTAGCTCACTGCGCATAGCTTTACAATGCCTCTCCTTTGAAACCTAATGTAAGGGGTTAATTCCCAATTTAAGAATACGCTTTATTTGTACTTTGCGCTTCTTCCTGTTTATGTTCTCAGTCTACTTAAGTTTTAAACCCCTTGAGGGCCGGTTGTTTAGCTTGATAGTCTTTTTTTAGCTTCCAAAAAGGGCTGTGCACATGTAAAACATAAATTAGATGATAAATAGTTTTGTACTTTTCCGATGTAAAACATGAGGGCAGCTTTCCAGTTTGATGTAAATTTTACATCTCTTTTTAATGATGTCGAAGGAATAACGTATTTCAAATAGTTATCTTAAAGTAGATTTTGGGAACATATAGTCAGAGAGCTCATAATCAAGATTTTCGTTTTCATTTACTTATAAAATATTTTTAATCGTGCTGTTTTACATAAATCATGTATTAAAATTTACCACGTACTGGCATTCATATCACTGCGGACAAGGATTCGTTTGATAATTTTATAAATCGCACTGCTTGGACAATATAAAATTATCAGTTGCATATAAATGTTTATAAATGATCGCAGTAAATTTCTTTTAATGATTTTGATTTCCAATGTAGAGCTCTTTCTCTCTCTCTCTACTGAACTTTTTTTTTTACTTTTCACGACTTTTTGTAATTCTATTGTATGCAAATCAATCAAGTAATTGTTTCCAACATTTTAAAATGACATTCTGTTTTTCCAGAACAAATCAATGATTAAAATATTGAAAAGTTAAAATTATATCGTTTTGTAGGGGGAAATCTATAAAAAAGATGAATGAAAAATAATATTTAGCACCTACTGCGAACGCGGGTTTTTGTTATATTGCTCTTTTTAAACAGCTTTATTTTTATCAGTTGATTCTGATATAAATAGCCGAAATTTATAACCGATTCTTATCGAAATCTTGATTAAAAGTGGGTTGGTGCCTCTGTAAGAGCGTGTGTCTGTCGCCCTCCCCATTGAATTATATATAGTTTACAAAAGTGGAATAAACTGCCACCTTTAAGTCGCGAATAAAAGCGCAACTTTCTTCCTATCTATATATTATTTATTTTATCTTCCCTACAAAAACTTGCGCTCGTGGTATCTATACCCTCCTGCGCCACTGGATTAGGTTACATTCACATCCCTTCTAAAACCAACATAACAGCCATATTGGAATGGCCCTCGTAATTTTGAACGTGATTACATAACACCTGAGCTGGCACCCTCCTCTTAAAACTCCCGCACCACACCTTTGGGAGGACGTTTGACGTTCACTGACGCCTCGAGGTCAGATTTAACTTCTAGCAGGCTCATATACATGGTAGATCTTTGGTGGATCTCTCCGCTCCCGAAGCCGAAACCTTACCACCAGGCCCCTTAACCACTGGAAAAATGCTGTTAGCTTTTTATAGTGGATGTGTTTTCAGTTCGCTAGTGAAATGCTTTGTATAAAAAGAACCAGCGGGAGTAGTCTTCCCTAGACTTTCTCGCATACTGCCTAACAAAGGTGTCATCTCCGACCACCTCGCATAAAAATTAGGGGCCTTCGGGAAAGTTCGGAACGCCACGAGAACTCGGATTATTTTATTACCCTTATAGAGCACATGAAAAGGCAACGATACAAGCAGGAGTAATATAAACCTAGCGGGAGCGCCAATGCACAATATGACGCGTTTTTTTTAACCGATTGAAACCAAAATTTGATACATATCTACAATTTTGATGTTAAAACTGGGTATCAAATTTTATGCATCTTATTTAAGTTTTTGAGTTATCGTATTCACATAAACACGGACAGACAGACTTTCCTTTTGACGGATTTTGTCCAAAATTTGATAGAAACCTACAAATTTGGTGTTAAGATCACATACCAAATTTCATCCGTCTGCTTTAAACCGTTTTTGAGTTATCGTGTTCACAGACAGACATAATTCCAAAATTGTGTTTTTCCGACTCGGGTAGTTCTAAAACGTGGAGATTCATCAAAATCTCAGAGTTCGAATGTTTTGAAGTTTGCAATACTTTCTCTTTGTGTACGAGAAAGTGCAAAAAGATTCATGGACCACGTATTTTTAAAATGAACTTGAATTTACGAGTCTCATCATGCTTACCCAAATCATAATGGAGCACTAACTCTGCACACAAGGAACATACGCATGTCTGCGAAATTCTCTACGCAATTTACAAATCGGAAGGAACTTTATCTTCGCGAAATTCCTGACACCTGTGGAATGCGTTTTCGTTGACATAAGTGAGTAAGGTAACGAAGTGACCAATAACCTTCGAAAGATAAATGTGTCTTGCTAGGGTTTACTATCTAGATCCGTATGACAAACGGATGCTTATCTCCTGATCCTACTAATAAGCAGCAATAGACTTATCTTATTCTAAGTAGATGGCGTCTAGTTTCGATTTATATTTATTTCCAAGTGTTAGAGAAATTCGTTCACTGTTGTAGCTGAAGAAGCTCGAAAGCAATGTTGTCTTTATCTTATTTGAATCTTAAACATAAACAAAAAGCCCGGTTGTCAATAAGATCTGTTTGATTTTGATTTCTTTACCTGATATGAAACGCATATCGATGCACATCGATATACTGTCATCACAAACAGCTGAGACTTTGGCAAATAGAATTCTGCTCTCTTTTCATCTAATACTGTAGATTCGCAACAGTTTCGTCATTCTGTTGCATCCAAGAAGTTTCCTTCGGGCCCTGTTGAGGAAATCCATGTTTTCAGATACCAAGAATGAGTGAGAAAACGGAAGGATGTTGCATGTTGAAAAATGAAAAAGCATTTAAATTTTCAGACAACGTACGAACGTCTACTAAAGCTCATGTTTTTATATCTCATTAGAAACTAAAATATTTCGTCATAAAACATAATAAACATCGGTTAGACCGCGGTGTTCTGGGTTAGAAAGCCGATTTCAATCGAAAACGTTCCATTCTCTGGATGAATCAAATTTAATGAATAACAATTATACATATTTTACGGAACTTTACTATAACCTTAATAACCGTAACTTTGTAACTCAACGGAAGAAAAAATGCTACATGTATTTCAGAATACGATTGAAGAGATTGACTGGGTTTATTTTCACCCTCATATTATTATTTAAAATTAGTGCATAAAATATAAGAAATTTAACATTTTTAAGAGATTTAATTGACCTATTTGCTGTATCAATGTGTGACGTTCGTGTTGAATAGTGAAAAATATAAATAACTAAAAAGTAAACAAAAAGAACTTAACAATTTGAACATTCATTATTTTATTGTTTATTTTGATGCACTATCTGGGCAATTGTTTTTTAAAATATGAAACAATCTTTCTTCTATGTATATCCATAAAAAGGCAGATTTATTTCAATTATATTCTGTGCTTAGCAACGGTCTAATCTTGAGTTCATGGCACTCAGACCTAGTAACAGAACTATATTTTGCTCCAAATTTTCACAATGCAATCAAGAACCATTTCAAATTGAAATTGGAACGAGCTCATCTCGTCAACTCCTTTGCCTGGAGTTTTTGGATTTCCATTCTGATCACTTTTCGAAATTCAGAATATATCTTGGATTTTACTTCTTGCGTTTGTTTTTCTTGGATTTCGAATCAAACCGCAAAACATTTGATTAATGAAGAATTTTCACTCTCTTCTTGATGTATTACTAGAGTTTTGAGATTTTGTGTGTTTTCGTTAACAATACGCCATTTTAATATTTTCAGAAATTGTCTAGTAATCGATGAATATTTATTTAATACTAGTGGCGCCACCTGGTAGTGAGTTTAAGGGAAAAATTGTTTCAGGATTCCATAATGTTTATAATAATTAATGATAAATTAAAAACTGAAAAATAGAAAATAATTAAAATATAAATTTCTTCCCTATAGTACACTAATAAATGTACTTTTAAAAACTGTTTTGATTAAATTTATTCGAACATAATTAACTTTAACTTTCATGTACAAGATAGTTTAATAGAATAATATGAAGAATACTTGTTTGACATTTATTTGACATAGTAGTTTTTAATATACATGTAGAAATAGAAAATTTTGAGGCGATAGTTATGATAATAAACATAAACCCTCTGAACTTCTATCAAGCCACTGATAGTGGACATGAATAATTCTTTGGAACTTCGGCGATTTCAGGAAAAGATGCTGAACAAATATTTTTATAAAAAATATTAGATCTAGTTGAAATTTAATTTGACAAACATCACACCTCGGAATTTATATTTAGGTTTCAAATGTACGTCTTGTCTGTGCAGAATAATGTAACATTTGAAGCATTACCTCCCTTGAACGATTTTTGACAAATGTTTTGAATAATTTATAACTTGTCAGAGCAAAGATCCTTTAATGAGCAGAAGTCTGGATTTCCCATTCCTAGAAGACCTATTTCTTCCTGAATGGAAAGAATTTCTTTTGTATGAACAGAGCCACTCTTGCTGCATTATTGTAGAAGAGTACAAGACGAAGCATGTTCAGACCCCACCCCACCCCCCGTGTTTGTTTGGAAATGTGAGTTATCCCGGTAAGCCACAGATTAATTTTCGGAACTGTCAGGTTTTACCCTATGATAGGGGAGGGCTAGTTGCTTGTCATTGGATGGGTAGTTTTGTCCACTGTGATCCGGTTTACTGCCTGCAGCAGATCCCAGCGTTTACTTTTAAGTGCGCGAACACGTGGTCATTACTGTCAAAATTTTCGCTTTAAAATGCCATCTGAACGGAGTTCCAAAGGAAAAAAGTCGAGTGAGTATTAAAAATTTCAATTATTTTCTTTTATGAATACTCTAATAACATTTTATTCCAAAGTGTGTGTTTCGTCTGCAATGACAGGTACTTAATCAGTATCTCCATTTTGAAAACTTTATTGAATGATTTTAAATGATTTGCATTACTGAGTTTTTTCTTCTCGAAGAAATATGCAGCTTCTTCGTCGTAATTAGAAAAAAAAAATCTTCCAGCGGGCGCGCGTTTGCAAGAGATACTTGAATTGTGCATCGTATTATATATTTATATCGTTATTTTATATATTTAAGTGCAATTTTACTTATAAAATCTTTGTTTACTATTAGGCTAATAAATACAGATAACATAAATAAAAGTTGCATTTATTTTTGTAAAATAACACGATATATATATGTAATACGATGCACGATATGTCGAAAAATTTGCGTAAGCGCGCTCGCTGGAAGGTTAAGTCTGGTGTTGAAAGCAAGTTCGGTTATGCCATTTACTCTGTATTTATGCATCGACCTTTCTAACATTGTGTCGCGCGAATGTTTTATTATGCGTGTACCAAACGGGAGGAAATTAAAATCAGTAGTAAACTTTATCTATTAAAATTGAGTTATTAATTTATATCATGCGAATAACTAGAAATGTAGTTTTAAAGATGTTAGAAAATGGTTCATATGAAATTACAGAATAGTCATTTCCTTTTCACAACCTTTAGTATCTTTCTAGGTAGTATATTATAGTAAAACTTTTGTAAAAAGGGGGAAAAAAGCATTTTGTCTTCCAAAAATGAAAACTTCCAGAACGGCCAACCTCTGCGTCCGAGTTTGCTTGGGACGGAGGTTGACCGCTGTAGAGAGGTTTCACTGTTTTTAAACGTGACGCAGTGAAAATGGGGCCAAACTATTTTTGAATCATTGTCATAATTGAAATTGTCTTGCGTACCTTATACGAATTTGTTGCATTTGCATGAAAATCGGTGATTCTTATGAATTAAAGTTCTTTTCTTAGTTCAGTTTAATTATATTTTTTATCTTTGTACTATATTCGTGAAGCTAATTCTGATACGGGAAAAATGTTGCTTGCACCAATTCCAGATTTCTTTGTATTAGAAAAGTTATTGAAAAGGCTTAGAAAACGGACGTTCTTTTGATTGAAATCGTCTGCCTGATGAACCGTGTTTCAAAATATTTAATAGTTGGTGAAACGGAGGTTGGCCGCTGTAGAGAGGTTTCACTGTTTTTAAACTTGACGTAGTGAAAATGGGGCCAAACTATTTTTGAATCATTGTCATAATTGAAATTGTCTTGCGTACTTTATACGAATATGTTGCATTTGCATGAAAATCAGTGATTCTTATGAATTAAAGTTCTTTTCCTACTTCAGCTTAATTATATTTTTATCTTTGTACTATACTCGTGAAGTTAATTATGATACGCGAAAAATATTGCTTGCACCAATTCCAAATTTCTTTGTAATCGAAAAGTTATTGAAAATGCTTAGAAAACGGACGTTCTTTTGATTGAAATCGTCTGCCTGATGAACCGTGTTCCAAAATATTTAATTGTTGATGAAACTGCGGGGAAATTCTCTCCTCCTTGGCTCCGAGTATATTTAGGCTGTCTGCACCTGGCCGTCATTCAGTT
Organism: Araneus ventricosus; assembly: GCA_013235015.1. Taxonomy (NCBI): domain Eukaryota; kingdom Metazoa; phylum Arthropoda; class Arachnida; order Araneae; family Araneidae; genus Araneus; species Araneus ventricosus. The sequence goes on from BGPR01000256.1 coordinate 709,696, forward strand.
TGCCAAAATGTCGCGAGTTGTTGGGGCTCCACTCGGCCTGCTTCAAATGTCAGGCAGCGGCTTGTTCAACGGAAAACCACTCTCAAAGTTTGTCCCGAACGTTCTTTGAGAATCCTTATGTAACCTTCATTAGTTGTGTAAACTTTTCCACTGCATAGGTCTTATGTCATGACCCTCGAATTAGAAATGCCAGGGTTTTGTTGGACTCGTGAGTGGAGCCCAAATTCTATTATAGCACTCTACCTTTTGATATAATTCTGCTGAAAGCGTCTGTAATTAAAATCAAGTGAAGGAGCTATTTTTACCTACTCTATGTTTCGGTTGAATTATAATTTTTTAATTCTGCTTTAATACAACGAACGGCTTTTATTTTCAGTTGTTTCTTCGTTATTACGATGAACTTTTTATAATGACTTTTTGACTAATGACCTCGTGACAATAAGTTACCGTTTCGATGCGATTAGAACTGTTTGTCTTGCAAAGTTTTTGTATAGTTTAATTATATTAATGCCCCATTTTGAAGCAGCGCGAGGGCTATTGTAGAATGGACGTTGCCATTTTTTTCCGTGGTCAGATGACGAGGACGGCATTGAGCATCTTTACAAACAAGTTAAATAAAACTCCTTTCAGTGCTTGTTAATCACTGAATTTTCTTTAACTGTTCGTTCATATTTGACTCCTAATACATAAATAGGAGACTCTTCTTCAGAAAGAATAATTTGCTTCTGTGAATTTTTTGTAAAATTAGCCAATAATAGATTCTTCTTCTTAACCCTGGATTTATAGGCATCGACTACACTTTTTTCACCGAAATCTGTCCTTTTGACGGAAAAATTCAAAGGCAGTTTTTTTTTTTTTGCAAATCATCTTAAAATAACAGATTTTTAAAAAAGAATTTTTCAGTGCTTTTCTGCATACTTTTAATGCAAATATTCTAATCCAGAGGTTCCCAACCTGTGGTACGCATACCCCTGGGGGTACGCGAAGGAACAGTAGGGGTACGCGAACTCAAAATCGGTAATGGTGAACACCAGAAATCATACATGATTAACATAAGGGTGAACTGATACTATTGTAAATCTAGAATATAATGTAAAATCAAACATAAGTACGGCAAATATTTTTAATTCGAGTCATTTGACTTTTAAGCTTGCCTAAGCCTTTAACATTATTGATAAAAGCTTCTTTGCATAGACGAATGCTTGGAAACTGGGAGATATGAAAGTAGGGAGTACGCAAAAATAAAAATACTAATCAAGAGGTACGCGAGGGAAATAAGGTTGGGAACCCCTATTCTAGTCGAACACAAGTTGACAGCTAGGGAAAAACCTCGCGGTGAGTCATTACACCCTGTTAAATTGCCATTGGATTTGAAAAGAAATTGATATATTTGCTGAGAATGCTAGAAACTATATTTCAAACGAAGATGGTTTAATTTCATGCAGCTCTCAAACAAGTAGAAACACGCGTGTTGTCGGCTTAGGTTGTCACTGACTACCAATTTATTTTTCTAGCATAATCCGATTTGGCGAGACATCGAAATGGTACTCTTATTTTGTTCGTCGGCTGTCTTGTTGTTTGACCAGTTGAAAAATAAAGTTCTTTCGCGATCCAGTGGTCTCTTTGCATTGATGGCTGTCAAAATCTTATATTTCAAGTGCTTTCTAACCAGGACTACAATATCCATTCCAGGCTTGGCTGTGCTGTAAGGGACCTTTCAGTAGTATCTTGTATTTTGCCATTTTTGTATTTGTCAACTGTGAAGACATCTGATATATAAAGATGTGTGGAAAATCAGACCCTATTATCCTTTTTAGCTATTGCAATTTACGGTAATTCTTTGCTGGTCCCCCAAAGAGTAGTTTGGTTTGCATGTTACTGTTTTTGTAGAAAATTCTGTGGTTACGTTTCGTTTACGGCCCAAATGTGGTTCATCAAGCAAGAGTGCGAAACAGAAATTATTAATTGCAGATTAAATAACCCGTCAGTTTGACGAATGCACAAAATATAGAAAGGTAAAAATATAAGATTTTCGAAGGCAATGAGTGGAGAAATTTATTAGATACCTTATATCATTACAAACTAATACATAGTTCTAAAAAAAAATATTAACATTTTCGAAATTCTTAAACATCAAGGCTAAAACCCCACCAAACTAATGAGCTTTGTAAACCTAAGGGGCCGTCCACAAATGATGTCACGCTTGGAGGGTTCTACGTGAAATTAACCAGAGGTTTGTGACAAGGGGGGGAGGGGGTAGCAAGAAGTGTGACATCACACATTTTGGTTAAAATAAAAACATTTAAAATCAGCGGATTAAATTTTTAAGGTATTTTGAAATTAACAGAATTTGAGGGTATTTTTTTAATCGGGGCTAAAACAACTTTCATGTGACTTTTTTCACTTATATTGATTTCTTTTCGAAAAAGGCATTCAGGGTAGGTTCTGAGAATATGGTAGCTCTCCCTGTCACACCCTTGAAATGTCCAACAAAAGATGCATCGCCCCACCTGGGTAAGTGGTAGAACTGGTAGTGGCACAAACAGGTTGATCTTATTGGGGCGTTTTTTTTTTAAATTCAACCTGTTTTATTTTGTGTTCATAAAGTAAAGATAAGATTTAAAGCAAAATATATCAAATTCCAAAATACTACTGTTTTCAATTGCTCTTTTATATTATTTTATTACTGTTGTATAATAATTAGGTTTTTTGTTGTAAACCTTAATCTTATTTCATACAAAATAAGTACACATATATAATCATTATTATTGTTATTCTCACAAATGTCATTAAAACACATAGTTAAAGTTTAAAAAAATTTGAAATATGATCTATAACGTAGTACTTTGTTTCTGAACTGCAAGTATTTGTTTATGTAATATAGCGTGACATGTGACAGGGGGGGAGGGGGTATGGTGAAGTGCGACATTTCGTGACAGAGGGTGGAGGGGGTCAAAAATATTGAAAAAAAAGTGTGACATCATTTATGGACATGTTAAATGTTACATGCCTAATGTTAGACATTCTAAGCAAATTTCTTGGGGCCTGAGAGTAAATTTCTCGATTTCAAGGTCGAACTGTTCCAGGTTCGAAACGTGAGAACCGCCGTGTATGTGGGCTTGGAGTTCATTAAGTCTGACGTGGAGGTCCTCACGTTGTCGTGGCGCGGAAGTTTGGACAAGGAGTGCCGGCGTAGATTCTCGTCATCTAACCACGGTTCAAAATTATGAGGTCTGTCCGAAAATAACCCTCGTATTGCTTCAAAGCGTGATGTAAATATAACTAAAAACTAAACAAATTTCGAATTGTTACTTTTACGAATTTACTGTAGCGACTTTTCCCCCCATGACTGTATGTAGCAAAATATTTCATTTTTGTTTTCTCAATAATTAAGGTCTGTTTCTCTAAAAAATTTGCCTTTGTAGTATTAAATAGTAAATTTTTGTTGGTTATCTAATTTAGTTGTTTGATTTCTTAAATGTTGTATAGATCTGTACACTTGTATTATTAATCTGCTTGTTTTGCAATGTTTTTTTAAACACTGTCTCTGTTTTCTTTTTGATTACTGTACCTGTGTGGTTTTTTCTTTATTTAAATGTATAAAAGATATTCAGTTTTCCGAGCTGGTATTTTTCTAGTAACTACTTCGCAACTCTTTATTATATTCTCCGTTGAATATAATGACCCGTTGGAACTTTGTTGAGTGATTTCTAAAACAGAATTTAAGCCTTTTCCACTCGTGACGGCTTTTCAACCAAAATTCCTTGATTTCTATTTACGAACACATTTTTCGCGACCTAAGAGTGAATGTATGTGTAAAAATAAACAATAAATAAATAATTGAAGCAACAAATAATGAAAAATGAGGAGAATATTTATTTACTACATTTATTTGGGAAATTTTAATGATACACTTTGAAGGAAGATTGCTTCCGTAATTACTTCTGGCTATTACACTGAAGAGCCCCCCCCAAAAAAACTGGTACACCTGCCTAATATCGTGTAGGGTCCCCGCGAGAGCGCAGAAGTGCCGCAAAACGATGTGGCATGGACTCAACTAATATCTGAAGTAGTGCTGGAGGTAATTGACACCATGAATCCTGCAGGGCTGTCCATAAACCCATAGGAGTGCGAGGTGGTGATCTCTTCTCAACAGCATGTAGCAAGGCATCCCAGATATCTTCAATAATCTTCATGTCTGGGGATTTTGGTGGATAATGGAAGTGTCTAAAGTCAGAACAGTGTTCCTGGAGCCACTTGGTAGCAACTCTCGACGCTTGGAGTGTCGCATTGTCCTTTTGGAATTGTCCCAATCCGTCGGAATGCACAATGGACATGAATGAGTGTAGGTGATCGGACAGGATGTTTAAGTACCTGTCACCTGTCAGAGTAGTCTCTAGACCTATCAGGTGTCCCATATCACGCCAACTGCACACGTCCCATATCATTACAGAGGCTCCACCAGATTGAACAGTCCCCTGTTGACAAACAGGGTCTATGGATTAATGATGCTGTCTCCATACTCGTAGATGTGCATCGTCATCATGTGCAAACGAGACTCGTCAGACCAGGCAAACCCCCTTAATGTAATCTTCTCACTCAGGGCAAACTTCATCTTTTAATAATGTTTATTATTTCCTATTTTTCATGTGTCGAAGATTGTGGCCCCCAGAGGCCGTGTGCTTCGCCCACCCCCCATCACTGTTGATTGACCAGGCAACATGTTTCTAGTCATGAACAGTCCAGTGGTACTGTTGTCGGGCCCAAGCGAGGCGTTAAGCTTTGTGCTGTGCAGTCAACAACGGTACACGAGTGGGCCTTCGGCTCTGAAAGGCCATATCAATGACGGTCCGTTGAACAGTTCGCACGCTGACACTTGTAGATGCCCCATCATTGAAATCCGCGGAAATTTGAGGAAGTATTGCACGTCTATCTCTTAAGGATTCGCGTCTGATGTTAATGGCCCAGTTCTTTCAAGGTCTTTTTCCGGCCGCACCGATGGCAGAAGTTTGATGTTTTACCGGATACCCGATACTCAAGGTACACTCGTGAAATGGTCGTACGCGAAAATCCAAATTTCATCGCTACTTCGGAGATGCTATGTCCCATCTCTCGTGCGCCGACTATAACGCCACGTTGAAAGTCACTTAAATCTTGATAACCTGCCATTGCAGCAGCAGAAACCGATCTAATACATTTGTCATACATCTGTTATCTTGTATAAGCATTGCCGACCGCATCGGGTTACGATGATTGGTTGCATATCTCCGTTATTTGCATATGCACGTCTGTACCAGTTTTTCTGGATCTTCAGTGTATCATTGAAGACGCGCAAAAAAGATACAGCGTGACAATTATTGAGCTATATGAAAAAAAAACCTTTAACTGCTGAACCGTTGGCGAGATTCAGTTAAAATTTGGCGGTTGAATGCAGGGCATGTTGGGATTTTTTTTTTTTTAGTATGCGCACTCTTATTGTTGTTGTTGTTCATTTTTCGTTGAAAATGTCGAAATACATCGTTCCTGAGCGTATATCGATTGTCAAGGCCTACTATTCGAGCAGTAACAGCCCGATTGCGGATCAAAGGAAATTTGCGACCGAGTACAAGCTGAAGACAATCTGTCCATGTGTTATAACAATCAAAAATGTGACTGAAAGTTCGAGAGAACTGGTAGTGTCGATGTCTCGACACTTCAGCGACTTTTGCAGAATTTTTCTCTTCGTCTGCGCCACGTCATAGCCGTTGATGGCAAGCATATCGAACATGTCGTAAACTAAATCCGAATATCTGTAGTTACTTTTAAAACTTGAATAAAATTTTTTAACTCGGTAGTTTTACAAAATTTTACTTTTTATTTCATATAGCGCAATAATTGTCACCCTGTATGTGAGTGTGACTACGAAGTTCATCTGCATCGGGACACTCTTTTGGAGGGGAGGGAAAAAAATGAATGAGAATGAAGCATTTATGAATGATTACTCTTTTGAACTGAATTTTCTTTTAACTATTTATCAAGCCTTCATGAAGTCAGGATGGTTTATAAGACCATCCCGATTTGTGGCTTTAAAAATGTTAAGGATTTGAAGCAAGACCCCGTGAGACTTTCCGCCCTTCTATACCCTTTCTGTACGACCCATGTTGGGGGCTTGGCCCACTGTTTCATAGTCCTGTTGTTCCACAGGTAAGAAACCTAAGATGACCTTGAAGAAAATTCCCGGTTTTCGTGAAAATTTCACTTGGGGGGCAAAGGATTAAAAATTCCAGCTAGATGCTCGGCTATGTTCCTGTGTGCTTTATCTAGTTCGAAGTTATCCTTTGTATCTAGATGGAACCATCAGTTCTGGGGAAAAGACGGCGTTCCTGTCTCCAACAATGAATGAGTCAAACCGAAGATCTTTCTTTAGTCAGCTAACTTATGATATCTGAAAGACGGGACTGGAGCCAACTCATGTTCGGTTAAATGTTGAGGTTCGCTGCTGAGTAGACATATTTCGGAGGGAAGTACTTTCCGTCTGACGTAACTGCTCTACTTGGGCCTGAATAGCTGCCCATTTGGCTACTATCCCACCCTGAAGTTTACCGTCCTGCGGGGAGTGTATTGCTATTCTAGTAAATGGCCGATTTGTTTATTTGTTTGCACCCGCTCATATTTACATGATTTCGGAACCAACATTTTATTTTTATTTCCCCGTCACTTATTTATTTCAATGTTGCATCAAAGAGTGGAGAGGCGGAAGAGAGAACAAATTGTTTTTGGGAGAAAACGACAAGAAAGATTAATTTACTTCTTAAGGTCTTTCCAACAGAACAAAGATTATCTCCCGAGAGCAAAAATGTAATTTGACAAAAATAAAAAAATATCCGAAAGCGAATCGTATTGAAAACCTGGTTCGTGTGCAAACGAATGCAACAACCCTGTCCAGGTGCTCAAAGAATTTGCTTTCTTTTTTCTGTCAGTGTTCGATCTACTTGCTATCTGCTTCGGCAAGCTATACATGTATTGTAGTTTTCTTTTGTTTTTACATTAAACTTTTTGCCGATTATAAATTTTTAGGAAGCATATGGCGGATCTCATTGCCAATAATTAATTATATAGTAATCAGATGTAAGCAAAACTAATTTTTAGCGTACTTTTTAAATACCCTTATATTTGTGAATTATTAGAAATTGTAAATATGCCTATCTGCTTTGTTTGAAATTTCTATTAATCCTGTCTGTCGAAGAGAAACTTCGCGTTTAATTTTTTGCGAAATTTACAGTTCGAGAGATGGTTAAAACTCAATAATTCCTGAATAACTTTATTATGTGAATTCAGAGATAGTAAACCTGTCGATAAAAAAAAAAAGTTATTGTGATCAGAGAGGCTTTTCGGTAAAGTTAATATGGTGGAACTTAAACATTATTAAAAAAATATTTGAACAAAAAATGTTTTTTTCACAAAAAGTACTTTATAAATGTATGCTGAAAAATAGGCGCGCGATTAAAATATATTACAGAACCAGTATAAATTCGATTTTTTTTTCAACTTGAATACTCCGTCAGCCTCTCAAAAATAAATAAAAATCGATTCATAAAAACTTATTTTTATGATCACATTCTCATGTGTACGTAGAAATCTTTTCAGATTTCTTAATTTTTTTTTTCTGAACTATAATAAAGCAAATAATCTGCCAAGGTTTTTCTATTAAAAGTTTTCGAAGGGACGAAAAAAAAATAAATAACCGAACGAATTATTAGATGCTACAAAGTAAGATAACTTGCAAGTAAAGAAGTCTGCTGAAACTGAATTGTTTCGTTCGAGACGAGGAAACCCGGAAAAGAACTAGTCAGGAGTCGGCAGACCTGTCCAGTGAGCAACGGGAGCTATTGTTACATAACCAGCTCGTCTGTTACTTTTCAATGTGTGTGGCAGTTATTTATCCCCAGCCCTCCGCATCCTATACTTCAAAACGCTTCTCTTGCGTCATTTCGTGAATGACCAATGAAAGAGGAGACCGATTGTTTTGCGCGCCATCTATGATCCCAGCGTGGAACTTCCTCTCGACAGGTTCTCAGACAGTAGATGACAGAACGATGTGTACTCTCACGGGCTGAGGTTGTCTTGTCGGAACTCGTGTGTCAAGTGATATTAGTGGTGCTCCGAAAACTCGCGACCTTCCCGTGTTCTTTATTTAATAACCACTTTTCTTGTGCTTACCTTCGTCGTGAATGGTTTCGTTGGCTGCATGCGTTTCACCCGACTTAGATGTGTCAAAACTGTGGATTATACTCCTGTGCCTGAGGCAGCTCTCCCTTTCAGGATAACTTTTTGAGGTAAGTACTGCGATTTGGTTGAAGGTGGAATTACCTCAGGAGCTCAAATCTTTCAGCTTCTTGGGAGGGGAGTCAGCTACAATTTATTAACTGCAAGCGCACCCCTTCTGTTTATTTCTTACTTTTCCTTCTGATGGCGCACCGTTCAATAGTCAAGAAACCGTATTACCGTTGTTTGAAAGAGTGTGGCAAGTTATTGAAAACACAATTTCTTTTGGTACAGTTTTTTCGGTTTCCTATATCAAACCTGCCCGTTTGCTTGGCTGAATGAGAAAAATAGATGTATTTTCCTGGTTGAACTATTCGAGTTGTCTACATAATCGTTTTGTCAATAAATGATCACTTTTTTAAAAATTGAGTGGAATTTTTTCTCATTCCTTTTTTGGCATTGGAAAGATGGGGAAACGATTGCACGTTTTGCTGAGATTCTCTTTGAGCGGGGAGTGAGCTGCAAGAGGAAGCAGGCGAGAACGGAAACTTAATGATCAAGTTAATTTCGCTTTCGCTATTGAGTACTCCGGTATCAATTATTTTTCCCATTCAGAACGGGAGCAAAGTCGGGGGTATCTTATTTCTGTTTGTTTCGATGTTCATAATCGTAGCAATCATTGTAAGGTGGACTGAATCAAGAAATATTCACGGTGCAGACTGAAAATGTAGGCTATTGTTGCCAAGAAAACAGCTTACAGGGATTGCCGGCTTTTAAAGTCTACGTTTCTGAGATATAAGAACTCTCGTCTGACGTATGATGTTGACAAAACATCTTTGCTGAATTATTATTATTCTCTATTAAATCCAAAAATAAGTTAATTTTTTTCTCAGATTGTTTGAAGAACAGAATTTGAATATGCACCTTAAAAGGGGTAAGGTGCGTATAGTGGGGGAATGTAAATTTTTTGTTTAATCGCCAATATAATTTATTAAAATTAAGGAGTAAAATTTTATTTGAATATAAAATAAAATGAATTTTAGTCTTTCATTCACTTCTATCCTTTATTTATATGTACATAAATTGTGCGTTATATAGATGACGCACAGCTCCTAAAGTCTGAGCGAAATGCGACTTACTAAAATGGCCAATATTTTAGAAATCTAGCTTTTACTGCAGTGATCCACCCCGAATTTACAGCGTGAAGCAGAAAACTGCAGATGAGAATTTATAATGGATAGAAAAGCATGAAATGCGGTTGTGCTTAAATTATTCACTCACGATGATACGTCTTTTATTATCTTATTTCCTTATTAATGTAACACTGATGTTCACAGAAGCACATGTTCCCATTTGTCCACAGTAGTGATTTTCTACTGTGCGTAGTTTCCTCCATTCTATTCTTTCCTACTTAAGAGGAGATGAAATGAAACGAGTTCTTATTTTGTCCAACTTTTTCTTCTAGGTAACAAGGCGTTTTTATAAACGTCTTAAATTCAAAATATATTACGAAACGTATTGTTTTTTGCGTCTGCAGGTTTTTAGGTGACGCGCATCTTTAAAGATACTCATCAACTATTTCGTCTCACAATGGTATTTACTTTTTCCGTCTTCGTCAAAAGGTTATTTTATAGACTTCCAATCGGTGAAAGATGACCTTCAGTTTCGTATCTGAGCGTCGCGTTTCTTTTCCTCTGCACCATTGTTGCATTTATATGAATGTTTCCTTGCAGTGATTTGTCGGTGTAAATGGCGTATGCCTTCCACAAGTTATTCAACCCTTTATATTATTGTCCATTGTGCAGATGAAGGTTAGTTTGCCTCAAAAGAAGTGTGCACTTGAGAAGGGTTTTTGTGTTGATATTGAGCATATTTTAATATTTGTAGCATAAAGTAAACCTTCTGCGGTATTCCGGCACTCCTGTCTTCAACTAAGTCAAGTCGCTTATTATTTTGTAGTCATTGTCAGTTTTTCTGATCGCCCATCTTTCCGTCCACATCAATGTACGAGGAAATAATTTCCGCGTGGATTCTTTTTTACAAATATCAGAGCTTCTGCTCTGTCATCTTTTTTCCTAGTAGACTTTTCAAAGGTAGTTGTCATGAAATAACCTTTGTATTTTAAGAAAAAGAGCGAGTCTTGCTTCTCAACTATCCTTAATGATGTATGATTGACACACGTTGCAGATCTATTTACTTCACGTGCAGCGATAAAATGCGGCAGGATCTAATAATCAATGCAAGGTTGAATAATTCTGAAGTGCCTTTTTTCCCGGCTGTTCAGAAATAAAATAGAACCTCTTCTTGTTGTTTTTCTTTTCGTGTCAAACTGGATCGACTTTTTTTTTCTCCCAGAAGACTGCTGTCATCAGAATTCTCCAACTAAACGTGATACACGAGAAGCGTATATTTGCTCTTTACATTTGGGGTACCCGTATTGAATTATTTGCTCTGACTGAATTTACAAATGTTAATTATAAATCCTAAAAGAAACAGTAACAAGTTTTCCCGAAGTTTCTTTTGATTTTTGAACGTCTTGAATAATGTTTGAATTTTTTTCTTGTTTTAAAAATGTAAGGAAAATTCAAAGATGCATAGTTTTATCAAATCTGCTGAAATGAAATTTAACATTTCTCTGTATTGTAGGATTGAAGATGTGACAGTAGAGGTTGAGGTTCCAAGCATACTTTTCATGGTTCTGTTGTACTTTATAGAATGAAATATTTGTTAACTGGAGTCCACGTAATCTGATGGTTGGGTGTTGTTTAATAGTATCGAACAGTCTAAAGAAATGCAGTTAATATCTCGATCATAAATTTCTACGTAATATACTATTGTCGAAAATATACGATAGCTGTAACATTCAATGAAATTTTTAAATGTATACTGTAACACTATTATCTCGCGATTTTTTTTTATTAGGAGTGAAAAAATAACTGATATTGATATTTTTTGTAGCAAACATGTTTTAAGGAGCCGTTGAATTTTTCTGTGCATTAAATTACTCCATATAATAAATACATGCTGACTTTGTTATAGTGTTAAAAGAGAAGTGTCAATTGGAATAGTAGGAGCTCTGAAAGTATTGTTACAAGACGGTTTAGTATTCCATATTAATATTTCAAATGTCTCGATAATGTTTTGTGCATACAGTTACAAAATAATTCTGCGTAGTTTTAATGTGACGGAATTTCGACAACTCTAAAGTTGAACTATTAAACACAAACACAGGGAAAATCTGAAAATTTGCATAAACGTTTAAAGAGGCAAGAACTTCAGCTCGAGTGTCAATATTTAATCTCGATTTCTCACATGTCCAAAAATCATTAGCAATTTCAAATACCCTTTCAATTGCTGCATTAGTTCCAGGGCAGTACGCCAAAAACTGAACAAGAATAAATAAATTTTCGCATAGAATATGTTCATTTTTGAAATAGCTGAATATTTTCACCCATCTTTTATAAATTTCATTGTGTTAATTTTCCTATTGTATTATTTTTTTCAGAATTTAAATATATATATATTCAGTCTTCTAATTTCAAATATCGAAAAGGAGGACTCTTTACGAGGGAGGACAGAACCTGCAAGAGGAGGACTGTCCTCCCTAAAGGAGGGCGGTTGGTCACCTTACTAATATGATCATTTATTCTGCTGTATCTGTCGCATGACAGATGCAATAATTGAAACCAGAAATTACAGATATACAGCCCATTGTCTTAGGGTGAACTTGAAGATTTATCCAAATTAGCTCGTATGATGACTAGGGATTGTCGTACTTAATTGTGATATAATTTAGTTCTACAAGTAAAAGTTGTCACGGAATTCCTTTACAATTCAATACACATGGTCTGGGATAAAGGTTTTTGTTGGGGGAGGGGGAATCTGCACTTATCAGATGACAACTCATTAATCTAAAAAAGTTTACAACTGAATAAGTAAAGAAATTCTGGACGTTAAAGAATGATTAATCAAGTAAATGAAGTGAGGAAAAGTTAATTGAGATTGAAGTGAAATAAAAGCGGAAGAAAATTATTTATGAGATAAAGTTTGATTGTCCACTGTAAATTAAAAGAGTTTTCAGAGAAATTTTTGTGTGTGTTGGCGCAACAATCTTCATTTGGTTTACTTCCAGTGTTTAAAGAAAAAGGAATATTAGTGAGCGTAGTACTGCTTAAAAAACTATGTTTCTGAGTACTTAGAGAAGCTGAACTGATTTTCTATTCTATTAAGGTCGTCTATAATATTTGATTTTCAAAAACATGACATCCGATGAATTCGTGGTGAATATTTAATTGTTTTACTACATGTAAACGTTTCCAAAATTTTAAGACCAAACGATGATTGAAATAATCAAAATGTGTGCTTACTGGCATTTAGTTACAAAAAACTCTTCATTTTTTAATGTGGGGATGAGTTTTAATTTGGGTCAGTGTGTAGCAGCTGGTGGAACAGACAGCATTTTTGTCATTAGAAATGGAGACTTGAGTAGTTTTTTAATTTATTTTCGATTTCCCATTTTTTCCTGACTTCCACAAATCTGATAACTACTGCATTAAATAAACATTTGTATAGCTCTAATATATTAAAATATGACAATATTTTCCTTCATTTTATCACGCTTTTGGCAGAGAAAAGTTCTAAAAAATGTCGTTTGAAACTACGTTTATTGATGAGTGATACCTGATATTAAATAGAGAATCGATTTATAAAAAGCTATTCCTTTTAAACAGGACATAAAAACCATAATTTTGTTTCTGGTTTATGGCGCTTATTTTCTGTACAGATTCTTGGTTTTCGGCGCAGCTTATCCCATTCGAGGATCTTGCGCCAGGGAAAGTTAAATCAAATCTGGTCTATGGCGAGTCAATCAATCATATATACCAATATAAATTTCATTGTATCTGACTGGAAATGATAAAAATAATAATAATACTGCAAATGTTTCTTAATAAATCAAACAGCTGATGCTATAAGAAATGTGAAGCAGAGTGACGTGATCAAGTTCATAACTGTCAGATTTACATGAACGTCCGCAGAAGTCGTTTTGGTAATATCCACTTATCTGTATTTATGAAATTTTTCACTTGTGGAAACTTTAGAGTTGTTAACTTTTTTCTAGAATATTTATGTGCCCAACCTAGAGTAAGATGCGACTACATAATTCCCCTCTATGTGTGGCGGAGCTTGTCCAAATGTTGCTCTTGTGCCATTAAACATAACCAAGCAACCTTCTTTGAACCTTGATGAAATGTTATGATGATGACCTCCTTCATCTGACAAGTCGGCTTCCTGATGATCTCGAGTCTTCCCCATCCCGCAGAATAACATGGATGTGGAGCATATTAAATAAGTTTGTTGCTAAAGTATTCGCGAGGGGTGGTGCTGGCAGCAATCATTCTCGTTGCCTAACCAAGAATTAAAATTTGTCCTCTCTTCTATAGATTTATAGCTGGTCGCCAAATCGAATCAATTCGGTCCCTTTTTATTACTGCTTGATAGACATCATATTTTTTATAAATAAGTTCTTCATTAGAATGGAAACTGTTGAATTGAAATTAGGATTAATTATGGATCACAATTTAATTACAGTGAATGCTTTATTTAGATTATTTACTTTTTATCGAGTTCTTTATTATTGTAAATCGTATGAATCGTTGGAACAAGTTACATCTTTTTATTTACCAGTTGTTATTCTAGTCTAGTAAACACCGTTTTAATATACAGAGAATAGATACTGCATGAATCACTTGTGACATACCAAAAATTTCTATAAAATAACTTTCCAAATATCAAATTCGTAACATGGATCATCTGTATGTTAACTGACACTGAATGCAATGGAAACTGTCAGAATCTACTGGTTTTTCTGGAATCTTCAATTTGTTCTTATGGGTTTTCACATTCCATCTTATCGAATGGCGCTTTTTCGAATTCTTTGTATAGATTACAAAATTTCAAATTCAGAGTAGCTAATGTCGGCTATTTGTCTTTTAAAGGAAGGTGAAACATTGAATTAGGAGTTAGTTCATAGTCATTGTCTGATCTTTTTACAAGTCTCTTTGCTTTTCTCGGTGCATATCTATAGTTTACAGCTTAGAACTACCAGATCTGGTAGGCTTAAAGTGACCACTTATTATTTCTCTCAAAACGGGACATTTGCTTATTCTTGGGTAATAGCACGTGGATTCAAGAAAAACGCATATTTTTTCGGTTTTTATTTATTGATGAAAGGACAAGATGAAAGAACGAAAGGGCAAGAATGAACACTTGAAAATAAATAGTTATGTGGTCTTATATTTTTTTAAAGAACAAATTTGCTTAAGTATATGTGGAGTTAAATTCAAATAAAAATGAAGCTTTTGATAGGGTTTCTTCAAATTTACTTTGGTAAGTTTCAATGCTCTAAGAACTGCGACTTGAAACTTGTTGTTTCGTTCGTCCGCAACTTATATGAAAAGATCCTTTCTGACCACTTCCATTAGTAGCAGGCAGACAAAATAAATTCAGTACTTATACGAAAGTTCGTATGATTTGAAATGATTGGTGTGAAAGTGATCAGTTTACTCAACGACTTTCGGTTCAAGCATTCCCAGTATTCCATTCTGTCACTTTTTGAGGTGTTACTGTTGTTAGAAATAAGTGCGAGTTATCTGGTTTATGATGGACTTGCATACATGTGAGACATATTACGCTTGCACAGTGATCATAGCGCTACTATAAGGTGCTACCGTCGGATTTTTGTAGTTGCTCTCTCTCTCTGAAAACGGGACATTTCGGTGTCCTGAAGTTGAGCTTGGGAACAACGGGACGGGCTACCTGAAAACGGGGCGTATGGTTACACAAAGTATGCTGTCCGATGGTGCTTAACCCTGCAAGGATCATTCATTCACTACCCACTCCGAACCAGCCTGCCAAAATTGGCTTAAGGCTTTAAATGGCCCGGAGGGGGAAGTTTTTTGTGAACCCTGCGAGGATCAGATGGCTTCATAAAAATATACTGTCTTCTATCAAATCCGGAATTTGTAATGAAGAAATGTCTTAATTCGGTATAATTGTCCTGGCGCTTCAGTTAAAGTGATAGATTGGTACAACAATGCCATTTAAAGGGTCATCTTTTTCTCTATTCAAATCTACAGTTATCGGAGCATCACAAAGTATGGTATGCGGTCTATCTATCCTAAAGACGTACGGATTTTGGAAATGCTCGGCCCAATTTCAACGGACGTCCTGTAGGCGGGTTTTTCGCACCGTGGTACAAATCTGAAATTTCAGCTGAGTTTAAGATACTTTTTTAAAACAGAGAAATGGATCTTAGAATGTGACAATATCCCAGTAAGTGTTCCCTTTCTATAGCAAAGAAAGTAAAAATATTTCTTGAGGCCCTCATTGAAGATGCACTGTTTCCTCCACCCAAACTGCACTTTTCAAATCGCAGACATCGAATTTTTCATTCCCAGCACATCTGTTGGTTATAGATGAAAGAAATCTCATTTAACACAATGATAATTTTGTAAAAATAAAACCTCTTTTGTTTTAACTTTTTTTCTCGAATTCATACTAAGCTAACCGCAGGTCCCGAATTCTGCGCACATTCTCCTTGGTATCTGCGCACTCATAGTCTAAAAAAACTGTAATGTAGATGCAGTTATACTATGTTATCTCCATAAAATTTCCAAATAGGTTTCAAGAGAGGGAAAAATGTAACACACTCTATATGCTGACTCTAATAGCTCGTTACTTTTATTACCGTAAGCACTTTTTTTTCATTCCCGTTTCGCCCCCCCCCCCCAGAAATTTGCAGACATATCGTAGTGACTAATGATGTCTGTTTATACATTTGCTTGGGATTCAAACGAAATGCTAATTTTGGGAAATAAGCACGAATATTCTTTTAAAAATTTTCTTGTAATTTGAATTGTTCTCCACTTTTTGAAACATGTACTTACGTATTGTTCTAGAGACATTTTCTTACAGCTTAATGAATGACTGTTAAGTTTGAACACAATTCTTAACGCATTTTCGAAGAAACGGAACCCTTCTAGTTCTTAAAATTTTTAGTTCAACACTGATTTGGGAGTCCATCGACTTTTTCATATAAATAGTTATCAGCTACAATTAATCTAACGTTTATTACATGATGTGAAAACTGATCACATACTTTGAATGAATCGAAATTAACATTCTTGAAATTCCTTGCACTTTTGTGATTTTAAATATTTATGATACAGGTAATCATATGAAGACTTCTGAAGGTCCTTCATTGATGTTTGAAGGCAAGACTACTTCAGTTTCCTTGGCGCCTTATTCAAGATTTTCTATACCTCTGCTTTATTACTTTGTAGCGACAATTATATTGACTTAACTATTTTCACTATTATATAACATAGACTAAGACACAAAATAATTTCAAAAATATTGCAAGGTATTTGTCTTTGCGTATGAAAAAGAATCGGCTATATATAGTTATGGCGGAATTTTTCAACTCTAAATGTGGCAGGGGAAGAAATAATTTATTTCTCTCTCTCTCATTAACATCTAAGATTTTAATTTGCTAAATTTTTGAAAGAAATGTGCCTGACACATTTCGCTTTAGAAAAATCTAGAAGAACTATTTAATTATATTGGAGAAAACTATTAACTTTTTTTCGATATTTATAATGATTTACTTGAATTGTTATTTAAAGGGTTTTAAAGCAATACTGGTGTTATCCTGATTAATGATTATTATGTAAAATATTCACTGCGAGAGATTGAAATAGTAAACGATATAAATGGTGTTATCAGAAATGTTGCTATGAAACTATAATAGATGGCGCCAGTGTTCTTTTACAGTTGTATTGCAAGGTTATCTGTAATCGTCCTCGCTTTGAGCTTTCAAAAAATCTGGACAATTTCGTAACGGTTGTTAGTGTTTTTGTCCATGAAAATAACATTCTGTCATGAATCTCGGAATTTTTTGTTTAGCAAATTTGCTGTCAGTCTTCCAAGACTGTTCTCAAAATAAACATATTTGAAAGCTTTATTTTGCACAGAATTTTTCATTAAATCGTATTCGTAGGGTTATTTTAATCTACATATCATCTACGCATATTTTCTTTATGTTGTTGAATCGAGGATTCATATTTTGAAAAAATCCAAAAACTTCATTGATCATTAGACATCTTACTTACGGATAGTTACGAACGTAAATTTAATATCATCGTTGTTAAACAATTTACGTACTTGAATACGTAATTACAAAAATATATGCTGTTATTGATAGACAAATACTTGCACACTTTAAAAAAAACGTGTGTTTATAATTATATTCTATTATTCTGATGCACATCCTTTAAGGTTAGTGTGAAATGTCTTCTTTAAAAACGCGTTTATCGCTGTCATTTTTCCTCACTCCTCAGGACTCATCTTTTTCCAGTAAATGCTTTGAATTTTTCAAAATGTTCGAGTTGCAGATTTTGGTACGCGATTATAGAGTATAAATGAATAGATATATTATTTAAGCATGGAAACACGTGTAAAATTATTCCACTTATTGTTAGAAGAATGAATAATTCGTACTTAAACTTGCTTGATCTTCATGATAAATTATCTCGCAACATCTTAAATAAATGTACTTTAAATAATGTGTAACATTCGATGAAACAAACATTATTTCTTCAAGTGGCTAAGCTCTTAGCTGTATAGCGGATGCTCGAGCAGTCTTTTTGAACAAGTACTATGGAATATGTCAGATAATTTTGTGCAAGTATTTTGATTATAAAGCGCAAAATTATCGCGTAGATTCAGTTGTACAAAAAGATGACACTTGGACCGGTAACTTATTATCCAAATTAAAAAATTAAAACCTATGTTAGGATAGTTGAGGCAACATAGATTTTATAAACATCAGGCCCACGTACACGGATTTCAATGTAGTTTGAACTCCCATATTGATTAGTCATGTTGTTAGAATGCATCAAATGACTTGCATTATTTACTACTAATAATTTATCAGAATTAAATTTTTTTCTGAAAAACCATGGTATAGATATGTTTTTTGTAACCGTCGTATGTTTTATACGCTGATGTAGTTCACCACCACCACTGGTCATTTAAGCTCATAAAAATATTTTTTAATTTCTGCAGTAGTATGTAAACTCAAAATAACCACGTTTTTATGGTTATTTAAAAGTGCATGCTTGTGACGGTTCCATTAACGTACACTGCAACTTAGAAACCTATAGACTTGACTTTCACAGACAGCATGCTCCATTGCGCCTGCTTACCCAACTCCACATCGAAGGAAATGAATGAGTTGCTGCTTCTTTCGCGAGTTTTGTTTCATTCATTTCTACACCGCTATAGCGTACCTAGCAGAAATTGACATCAGATGCCGTGAGAAGCGATTCGTAATGAAGATCGAACTGGATTTTGTGATAGATTTTCGCTTAGATTTGGTTTTGGATGCAGGTCAAAGGGAAGGGCAGGCGTTCTGTCCTACTCTTCATTCACTCGCATTTCGTCAAGGTCGAGTAGTAGTTTCTTGATTTCGCCATCGGATATGCTCAGCATTTCTTAGTTCTATCAATCGGTTTTGATCTAACAGCGCAACTGATGTCCACTTTAGAGCTAATTTCTATTTTTCTGAGGTGAATCGTACTTTTTGAATCTATTATTAATATACGTTTCGGAAGTCATTAATCGAAAAGTGACTGTACATTTTAATGATTAAATGAAGTCTATTCAATCAATAGCTGTTTGATTTGTTGCTAATCTGCCACATTTATCTGCTCCTGATGATCTGTACAGCCATTTTCGTTATTATCCTACATTCTATCTTCGTTTTCCAGCTGATCTTTTATTTTTTAAGAAACATTTTTTGCTTTAAATATCAATGTAAATCTGAATCTTATCTTCCAAGTTTTATAACACTGGAGTGAGATGAATTAAAAACTGACGGGTGAACAATATATATACATTTTGCTCTATGTTGTCTATTGAATTAAAGCTGCAGTATGCAAATAAAGATTTGTTTTGCCGATTTTGAACTTTTCTTCCATAATTGAAAAATCATGTAACCTTACAATAAAACGGGTTTTACTGTTTACATTAATTCATTCGACGTGTATTCTGGGCCAAAGGCACTCTAGATTTTAGGATGAATTGAACTGTTTTTTCGGTGAAGAAATATATTTTTCATTTTGAGCAGATGAAGAAATAGTCGAAAACTGTCAAATGCGTTTTCTGTGCTGTTATTTAAGCCGGAAATCATGATTCTTCAGTTATCAAGTCATAGTTTTCATGGGTCGATCCAGGCGAAAATTTGAGCCGTTTTGCGGCCCCTTCACAAAACTCCACTTCATAAAAACGGCCCTTTTACAAAATTTCATTTTATAAAAACGTTCCCTTTTTAAAATTTTTCACTCAAATTCAATGAAACACTTTTGATATTAAACGTAAAATATAGAAATATGACTTCTAAAATTGAAGGTTTTGCATGATAAAAAATTTCTTTCACAAAAATATTTTTTCTTTTCACAAAAATGGGCCCCTAAAAAAACGACCTGGATCGACCCATGGTTTTTGACACCCTTACACATAAATGTTGGCATCTAAACTTTAAGTGGGTTCCATATTACCCGAATAGTTAAGAAACCCCGAAAAATAGTATACATATTACTTAAAAATTGCTTTGGTGCATTTGCAATCAACCTGGCCAAAGGATTCTGGAAAAGATTTATATACCTGATAAATGTCGCCAATTTCCGTTGATTTTTTATATTACGTTAACGACGGTTTAAATTAAATTTTTGTGCAGAAGAAGTCCGTGCGAAAGAAGATGAAATTGATGTTTAACATATTAAGTATCTCAAATTTTGTAAGTCAAAGCAGAATGCAGTTCTTGGCGTCGACGCAGCGGTTCCCTTGATAAGGCTCTTATTTTCGAGCAGCCCGTACTCCCCCAACTATTCCCTCCGCGCAAAAAAAGTGTTGGTTGGCTTAGATTAGCTTAAGACTCAAACAGCTCGAATTCACTTAATAATATTTGTTGGACTTATTTTTGATTTTAACAATAAAAATATGTTCTACTTCCTACCAAATGAAAATAACATTGAAATAATTTCTCAATAACTGACAATGAAAGCTATCAATTGCTCATCCTCATAAATAACTCTTCAAATGAAAGAATTTAAATGCGATCCTTGAGCTTGTTTGATGGAGCTGAGTTTTTAAAAATTGAATTCAAATGACTGACATGTCTGGACCGGCGTCCATCTTATTGTGATCGTGAAAGGTATTTTATTGCTTTGACACCTTGTTCTTGATACTCTTCTTTTACTGCTACATAGTAGGCTTTGCATAACTTTCACTTTTCATGAGAACTTGAGAAAACAAAATTCCATAACTATTTTTCACTTTAAACTCTTATGTTTTGTGCTTTCCGCCATTACCAATATTGCTTTCGCGTACCCCTAACTGATCCGCCGCGTACCCACAGTTTGGGAACCTCTGCACTAACGTATTACATAAATCCGATAAAATTATGAAAATAATACGAATACCCTTTCTCTGTGGTAGATTTAATTGACTTCCTCGTTTTGAACAATGAAATGAAAAGTGAAATTTTCATGGTTTCGGTATTCCCACTTGCGACACCAAGTTGAGGTATAGGATTATTTTATGACCCTTGAAATAAGTAGTGGACGGAATTAAGAAATAACTCATCAGTATATGCTTCTTACAAATATATATATTTATTTCGCAACTTGCGTCTTAGATGATTGAGTTCAAATCGAACTTGTAGCGATTGGGATTCCTGTTAGAGATTATACCTTTGACAGATGTGTCAAACCGAAGCTGAAATTAAAGATTGCCTCGACAAATGATATTAACTTACCAGAAAATAATACGAGAATCGGATTACATGCTAGGTTTTATTCCCTAATGTTGGAAGTCAAAATTCGTTCTATTTTCCTGAGGTTAAAAAATATTTATCAAAATTTTATTCTTAGTTAAGAAGTCGTGGGTATTTATACCTGCTGATGGCAGACGAACTCTTAAAATTCTTTTCTTGCTAGGAAGTATGTTCATGTAATACAGTATACTACGCCTTACTCCGATCATTCATCCGTAGAACTTCATCTGACTTTTGTTTCCTAGTTTTGGCACTGTTTATTCAAAAAATGGATCTTGCGCCAAGAAAATATTCACATACTTGCTCTTCTGACTTGTTTCAATATGTCACTGTCATTCTTCCGAAGTAGGTGTATACTGATTTTCAGTTAGCCTAAATAATTGGCGTCTCCTATAAATAAAAGTGCTTCGATTCCATAAAGAAAAATAGAAGCATTTGTTACAACATCATGGGTAAAAATCAGAAGAGGCAGAATTTTGATTTATCTAACGTAGTTTGATGACCATGATTTTTTTTAAAAACTGAACAGACACAATACACTAAAGGATGTTTGCGATGCATCCTAGAAGTCGAAAAGAATAAATTTGACATAATATTGAAGATTTAGTCAGAATTAAAAAGATAAGCTTTCCCTCTCTTTTGTATTGCATTCTGCACTTTGATATGACAGCATTGCGTGTTAGAATTTTCAAAAGTATATTTTTCTGTAATATGATTTCATTTGTTGTTTTATTGGAGAAGAGACGTTCTCATATACAATATGGTTAAATTGAGTTGCTGCTTCTCTTCAATTTTCCAAATCAATTACAATGACAGTTTTTACAGTTACAATTTTTTTTTTTTTTTTTTGAAGATTGTGTTACCATTACTAATTTGTATGTTAGAGACGAAATTTTATATTCCACTGAAGACCATACCAATAGACATCTTAAGATGTTCCTGTCTGTTTGGTTAAGCTCAAAAATACTTTAATTTTCATGATTCTTATATTTGATTATTTAATTCATCATATAGTTCGTTCAGTTTCATTCTGTTATGTCTTTTTATGATTTTTTTTTGTGATATGGGAATCTAGATATTTTCTAAATAACCCGATTCCCATTTTGAAAAGAAAATTCCCACACAAGCCTTTAAGTCAAAATTATCAGCATGTTCATTTAGTTATTGAAGAATTAATTTAATTCCTGTGGTTATTGTAGTTACTGATGTCATTATCTGTATTCTAATTTTTTTAAATCTGTTGAATATTTTCCATTGACCATTTGGTCATCTTTTCAGTTTTCAAAAATAAATAAAATATCCGTATAATAATCTCGCCTTCAGCTGTAAACCGGGTTGCTTGTTTGAATCTCTTAATCATTAGTATTTTGGATTTCTTTACACATATAACTTTTATTAATGGCTCATTTTAATACTGTTACTGATATATTTTGTATGACTTCTGAGCTAATTTTTACTTTAAAAATTTTCCTGCAACTAAATTAAAGCTTTAATTGCAGTTGCACTAATTTTATTGAAAATTTAAATTTTCAGAATATGCTCTTCCTGTTATGCGGTGTAGATTTTGTTATATTTTTGCACGTTCGTAGTAACTATCCTTGTTTATCATAAATATTTTAGAATAGCAACTCGCATTAACAATTTTCTCTCGGAGTTATTTCAAATCAAATGCGGTAAACATTTAACTAGAGTGCAATGCTTCAGTTGATTTATTTTTGTGGTATTACATTTTCTTAAAAACTATGCACCTCTAAGTAAATAATCATGTTTTTGAAAAAACAAACCGCAGGTTTCTTTTAACTTTGCATAATTTTGATGTGTGGTCTGAAGTCATCATTGTGTCTAAATTTACTTTAGATGCTCAGTAGTGTTATTTTCGCCATCTAATAAGTATTTATTTTCTTTTTAGCCAAAGACAGTCTCCCGATGCACCTGTCTGACGACGCTATGCCCTATCCGAGACCGGAGTCGCGATTACCGGGCGAATCCCGCCGGAAGCGGCGTGGTAATCTTCCGAAAGAGTCTGTACGAATCTTGCGAATGTGGCTCTACGAGCACCGATACAGTGCCTATCCATCTGAGAAAGAGAAGGCCAAGTTAGCCGAAGATGCCAAACTCACTCAACTCCAAGTCTGCAACTGGTTCATCAATGCCCGTCGACGCATCCTGCCCGACATCATTCGCAAGGAAGGCCATGACCCTCTTCAGTACACTATCACACGGAAGAGTGGTGTCAATGTGCCCCGGTCTGCACCTACCTCCACTGTCACTAGCAACAGATCGAACAGCTACAGTCGGTCCATGGACTCCAACAGCAGCCCGATATCGTTGACTGACGACAGCGTCACTGACGTAGACGCCGACAGCGAGGACTCTGACAACAGCACTACGTCCACTGCCTCGTCCCAGATCAGTTCGTCGCAGGAGGCTTGTCCTCTGAAACTGACCAAACGCTGGCAGAGGACACATGAGCAAGAGCTGCTCATCCAGCCTCCCGAAACTGATCTCCAGTGTACTGTGATGCATAGTCCACCCTCTGTGAATGGAGAGACTTCGCATCCGAGTTCCTTTGACGACAGCTCCAAGGTACTATATTCCTCAAAAGAGGACTCGTCACCTTCTCGAAACTCTGATAATTCAACCCAAGAAATGTGGACTTCCTCCAATACACCACCTTTGACGCCACCTTCCTCAGTTGACAATTCGCTTACTTGCCTTTACATTTTGGTTAATGTCGCTTGTGAGGTTCGAGATCAAGAACTCCAAGCAAAATCTTCCAGCGTCGATTTATGAGAGGTTATTTTCTTTACAGCTTACGTTTCATTATTTTAGTGCCTTATGGAAAGCAATCTTCAGAAACTTTCACATGTTGATCATCCATAGTTTACTCTCCCATTTTTTAAAAAGATTTTATTTCTCCTCCCATATTGGAAGTTCTTGTTAGTCATATTGTATCTAATTCATAATTTTAAGTTGACGAAGTGTCTGGAGAGGTTGTTTTGATATAAATACATATATACATAATTCAATACATTTTTTTCCTTTCTAGAGATAGCCCTGTTGTACTGATTTTATAATTTAATCGTGGTACTTTATAAATGGATTGCGAGTGATATGGGACTTCTAGAACTGCAGAACTCTTCTGTAAGTGAAGAATACTCGAGACCAAATACACCTAACTGCCTGAAATTTAGGTTTTTGGTCTTCCATTGACTTTCTTGTGTAAATTAAATCTTGGGACAACTTTCTTGAAGATAATTTGGATTTCCTAAGTAAAGTGATGGACAGTAACTGATTTTCGAATACTATTTGAGTTAAGGTTATTTTTATATGCCATGCACACCTAACTTTTTCACTATATGTTAAATCAATTTTAAAATGTTTTAAGGAAAATTTGATGATTTACTGTGTCAATGGAAAGGAATATTCAGCATCTTTTTTGTGCATTTTCTGAATATCTCGGGTTACTTTTATTTTTGTCAGTTTGACTAACAGATGCAGAAAATGGAAGTTTGTGTGTTTTCACTTCTGTTTTCAATGTTTTCGGACAAAAATTTTTTCCCACGATTTAGCTGTTTGAGGGAGAAATGTTTCCTCATTTCTTCTCTCTCTATTTTTTTTCACTTTCAGTAGTCCTATGAACTTCAGAAGAAATAATACTCTACGTATTGAAAATGCTTTTCATAATGATGAATATCCAAAGAAAGATATAGTTTCAAATAGATATATTTGTGATTACGAAGTTAAATAGATTTAAGAATTTTAATGTACAAAAGCGATTTGTTCAAATGTTCTTAAATGGATTGACTGTGAATGGTATCAGAATGCTGTGACTTTAAGCTTGCTGTTTATTTTACTGTGAAAACACTTTTTAAAATGAATTCTTGTAAAATGAAACTGTTATTCTTGTATCCCTTGGGTGGTATTTAAGTATCATGGAACATAGGAGTACATTTTAAACGTTGTTTTATTTTTAAGGATTAACACTATTTTGACAAAGCACCTTTGCATCACTCCAGAAATGCTCTGTTTGAAAATATATATATATTTAGGCTTCTGTTTTATCAGTGAAATGACTTTAAATTATTAACGCAAGGGTTTTTCTTTTTGCAAATGATTATCAAAATTACATTCATGATTTTTCATACCAAAAGAGTCAATTTGTTATTAATCCAACTGTCGATTTTTCTGATAAAAATCCATAGTTCTGTATATTACATCATCCCTGTATATTTTCTTTTAATGATGAATAGGCAGTTTCGTTTTTTATTTTGTCACTTTTATGGGTATACATTGATGCATTTGTAGTTCATCGCGCTTTTACTTTGTTTATTTTTATATGAAAATCAGCGTTTTACTTTTACATGAAATATTTTCTACATGAAGCCTCACATCTGAACTACGGAATTAATTCATTTTTATATGGATGTTTTTGAAAGCTTTCTTTTTCAAGTAAAACTGCAACACTCTTTAATCAATGCATATATTTGATTATTTCAACTAGAATTCATGTCTTGAATAAAAAGCTCTGTCAGATTTAAATGAGGTAATTGTATTGGGCCATACCACTGTACCTAACAATAATTTATATTTTGTCATTGTTTTTAGTATTACTCTTGATTAGCTGAGAGTGAAAACATTTGTTTCAAGATGCAGCTGTGTGTAAATTTCCTTTTTCGTACTAGTTTTTATCTATATTTTAAAACGTATTTATTTAACTTTTTATTTTTATTTTGTACTTATTCAGAATTTTTTTTTCTGGAAAGATTCTCGTTACATCCTACTCATTTGAAGTTATGCAGCAATGTTTGTTTGATTCTAAAACTGATAAAAGCCGGATATCTTCTAATCATTAATATGATACAAAGGTAATCTAAAATGAAAGCTGATGAATCAGAGTTGTTAAAGAAAGGATTTTACTCATGAGAATTGAACAGCAAATGTACCTTACAATTCAGTACAAATCCAAATTATTTCCTGACCTGTCCTACCTCATGATTATTATTTAGAGCATTTTTAAAGTGATGCTGTTCCTTTGTTTGGAGTATAGATAGTGTGATTTTTATAATGCTTCCCTACATACAAGCGTGATTAAAAAGTCTTCCACTTCTGTGTTGGGTAACAAAGGCGAGCTTTTTTAGATAAGCCTGCAATCCATAATAATATGTTGTACATATGTTTGGTCTCTAAATTTCATAATGCTATGCCAAAGTGTATCGATCTGTTTCTTGAAAATTATTTGCCATTCACACAGTAGTTTTATTTTATGCTTTTATTTGCAAAAAAGTACAAAATGTTCCTGTAATTGTTTAATACATTTAAAAGAAATGTGTAGTACGATTTCCTTGTACTATGCAGTGTTACCAATGCAAATTCTTTTTCAAAATCAAATAATTTCAATTTTAGCCCTTGATTCTGAAAGTAACTGATTCTATCGAAATACCAAAATAGTATAATACTGCTCGTAGGATGTTGGATAAAATTGTAACAACTATTCAGCTTTGTAACACGTTTAGCAAAAGTCGGAGTTATTGCCGAGTTGAAACCAAAATTTGACAAAAAGACTACTCTGGATTCGTATTGTCAGTTTTCTTTGCTTCGTCAAACAAAAGGTTAAGGTAGAAGTGTCGCATGTTTTGAAGAACTTGTTCACTTGAATACCCATTTATAGTCTTACTTGCCCCTGCTTCCTTTTCCTACAAGAGCCTCCCGCCCTTATATACTACAAAGCATTTCAACCGTGAACAGTCGTTGCATTAATACGTAACTGAACCATTAAAAACCATACTTTACTTGGATTCGGTATCGCATAATCGTTTCCCCCTTCTTTTGAATAAATGAAATAATTTTCCAATAAATTATTCCTTGTCACTTCCTTAGTCACTTGCTCTCTATATACTTATAAAAAATTTATTATGTTAACGTAAGGCTGCAGTTAATCCTTCTGTAGTTTGAATATTGGATAGAAGAGAGGTTTCGTTTTAATTCGGCTTTAAAACTCGTGAAATTTTTGCTAATGTTTGGGTTATACGAAAATTTGACTGCTGAGAAAGAAATGGAATATGTATAAAAGAAACCACCAGCTTTTATTGCATGACAATTGCCAGTTTTTCAGTAAAATTTACTTGTCTTCCTATACTGACACTTTGTGTCAAAGAACTTCTTATTAAATTTTTTTTTATGATGCGCGAAGACTGTTTCATTATATTTCCAATTTGTAAGAAAAGGAGAGGCATTTGGAAGGTTGGACCTGGTGTGGCACAAAATCAGCCAGCCTTGTCTGTTTGCACCGTATTACTATAATAATCGATCTCGTGCTGGAGTGGCAATTTTCGAATTCCACTCATAAAACTTTAGTGGGAAGAAAATGTAAAAACACAACCATATTCATATGAAAATGCGTAAGAATACTAATAATTAGGTGGAGAAATAACGAAAAAATAAAATAATAAATTTTACTGGGTTTGATTTAAAATTTTGACATTAACTATGGAGTGTCACTAGTGCTTCAAGTCCGACTATAGAAAATAATACCCGAAGAACATTTTGAAGCATCGGATTTCTCATGTACCAGACTTTGGAACTAAACGTCACTAAATGAAATCGCTTGAGCAAGTGAAAACTTTAGTCTCTACTGCTTAATATATTCTACTACTCGTTAGAATGAGTGGATACTGTTTTTCCATGATTCCTTTTAAAGTGTGTTCATTGAATCGCCCTATATATTCAGTTGGGCGTTGCTTAGTCCGAAAAAATGTGTGATCGAACTAAATCGGGAATAAATTTCCCGTTAATGTAAAATTAAATAAGTTGCATTCGGCTTGTCAGTTGATGCAATAATAAAGCTCCGATGAAAGAATTGAAATACACAGAGAAACGGCTCTTGCTACTAAACAAGGATAGTATTTTGAGAAAATCCACAACTGCAGTAGAAGTTCTTTCAATTCCGCTGTGTTGCGAGAATAAATCATTAATTTTACTAAGAATTCCTAACTGAAAAATGTTCAATCGAAAGAGCAAATTTCACACAACTCATTCTTTAAATGCATACCGCCAGAAGTAGTCTTTTTTCCTGTAATTGTTTGACATTACTGATTGTTGTTCATTTCCTCTATTTAGTTTTTTAGCCTTATGAAATCTGTTTTTTAACAAAAGAGTGGACCGCGTAAATAGTTTTTGTGTGGCAAAACCAACTTCCTTACATTCATGGTAGGGTAACGAAGCGGACGAAATTTCTACCGATTTATATTTATGAGGTTCTCTAAATTTGTGTTTGAACCCTCGAGAAATAAAGTGGCAATGAAATACGCTTCCTGTAGATTAGCATCTATTGTGGCAAATATGAATGAATGTCTTCGTTCATGTCGAAAGTCTTTAATTGAATTTGATTTCGTTAATTTTGCGTTTTAGCTCTTTTAATTGGACAAGTAACTCAAGAATAAATGAATAAAGCCCTTAGAGGAAAACCGTACTAAAATTGATTATATATAGATTACATATTGTTTATTTCACATGCGACTTTTCTTTTTGACCTGTACTATTAGCTTTGATCCCACAGCCAATGGCGGCTCGTCCATTAGAGCTACAGCACCCCCTGAAATTATTTAAAAAGCTTTTTCTTTTCTCATTTTTATTCCTGTCTGTTTATTTTTCCACATTAAGAGTTCGATAAACAAAGAAAATGCAAAATTAATATAAACGAGGGAAGGAGACAGAAATTGGATCAATAAATAAGAGATACAGAGGCTGGGGCTGCACGCCGAATAGCTCTCGAAAGCATCAAAATTCGTTCATTGCACAATAGCTAAATTTGAAGAAAGCGAAAACGGACGTTTTCTCCCAATGAATGTGGCGACGACTTCATTGCTAGACCGTTCGCTGGTATTTGGCTCCGGTTTCTCTTTCACGTTGCACTGACGGCAATTCATCTGCTCTAATACAAATTTGTTTTCTTTTATTAGCAGTCGCTCATCGAAAAAAGATTGTCGATAATTTTCTAAAATACAATTCAGATAATTACAATAAAAAAATTTGGGCCTAATTAAATGTAAATCCGTTTTATTTTACAAATTGTATTATCGCTAGAAATATTTTTTGCACCACTGAGCTTATGAGGCACAACAGCTATCAATTTTTGCCCCATGTTGAACCCTAAATGAATGTAGAGGGAAAATCATTGCCAGTTATATGTTAGAAATCTTTGTTTATAATCTTTTGTATAACTGAACCCTTTAATGAAAAACAGTTGCTTTAAATTTTATAAACCATAATATTTTTTTCGTTCCTCTTTCATCTACACCAGAGGTTCCCAACCTGTGGTAGGCGTACCCCTGGGTGTACGCGAATTCAAAGTCGTTAATGGCGGAAAAAAGAAAACATAAGGGATTAAAAGAGCTAGAAAATTTTGTTTCTCCAAGAGAATATTTGCTATTTAATAACTATATCACTTGAATAGTTGATTAATACGAAGTGTAATTTTTATCTATCCTTCTAAGTTAAAACAAAATAATTACAATACTGGTTTAATTTGCTTTGGTGTTGAACTAATACTATTGTAAAAATGGAATAAAATGTAAAACCAAAAATAAGTTCTGCAAATTTTATTAATTCGAATCATTTCACTTTTAAGCTAACCTTAACATTATTGATAAAAACTTCTTTGATTAAACGGATGGTTTTGGAGGAGAGTTGGATATGATAGTAGGGGGTACGCGAAATCAAAATGGATAATCAAGGGGTACACAAGGGAAAAAAAGGTTGGGAACCCCTGATCTACACGAAAAAAGTGATTTAGCATTTATTGGGTATAAGATATTCTTGTGATCCCTACTAGAATTTCTACCCAGAATGCAAACATCCTGCAAATTTCTCTTGTGCTTGCGGAAATGGTCCGAATTCTTATCCTAACTCTTAATTTTGATGTCCAGTATTTCGATACAACTCTTGTTTAATGGTTGTTACTTTCAGAAACAAATATATCTTAGAACTTACAACCATCTAATGTCTTTCCGAAGAACAGAACTGGCATAGCATGCTTTCTTAATCAAAATGGCTTTCTTTACTACGCCTGATATGTTACGATATTAAAGAATGTATTGGCTTTCAATATGGCTTGTTGCTAATATTGGACTCTTGATTTTTAAAGTTTCATTGTATTTAAAAAATGATCTATTATGTATAATACTAAGACATGTCAAAATGACTCAACATTGTATATTTAATTTTTGTATTAGATTTGTAAAAATACTGTTATGTTTTGACTGGGAAACAAAAAAAAAAATCCTGATTACTATTGATATGAAAAGTGCATTTTCATAGATGTAAAGGTGATGATTTGTAAATAAATGTTTTCAATTCGGACGTCATTTGAAGAGTACTAGTTTTGTTTAAAATAAATCCGACTGTTGAGTACATATTATATTTCTCTGTACCATGACGTGCTTAAATCAAATGCTAATTATTTTATGTCCGTTTAAAAGAAATATTGTTTTATTTATCAGCGTGTCAGAAATAAATCGATACGCTTCGATGTATAATTTTATATATAGAAAGTGTATTGAATTTTACAATTGTGTTGTGTGTAGTTTTTCTGTCATTGTATTGTGTGTTTAAATTTGCATTATATAGTTACGAGATGTATTGATGCACACATAAATGGATAAATTGAATGAAAAAATAACGATGTTAATGAAAGCACCTGCATCACTTCGATGTGGTCGAACCAATATATATTGTATCTGGCTTTGATGAGAAATTAATAATTTTTGTAGCATATTATAATTGAGTGACGACAATGAATTTTGAATACAGCTTCTGTTCCTTTTATAAATCTTAGTTCCTTGAGTCTCGTTTGTTTTGAAATAGTTAAGCCATGACTTTATTTAATCAGCCATATTGGGTCGTTTGGTGCTAAAACTAGATATTAGATGTTTGCTGTGTGGATTAGTCTTTCAGGGCTAGTCTGAAAGTATAGAAGAAAAGGACCTTTTTAGACGATCAACCTCTTGGAGTCATGTAGCTCAAATTTTCATTCTGTATTTGTATGATGTAGTTATTTGTCGCATTTCAGCAATGGATGATGCTTTGACTTAGTGTGTACAGAAGCAAATGGGTAGGGTGCCTTATATGACCGTGTCATAGCTGAATCTGCGTTCCTAGCAGTGTGCGTACGTAGCCTTTCCAAGTGATTTTTTATGTATCGTTTCTATATTTAGAGCTTGTTGTTTTTAGCTGCATATTTTTTTAGAGGAGTCATGCTACATATCTGCCCAAAACGTGCCTAGTCAGGACTTAGTATGACATCACTGTACATTCCACACCTCATTTGGTCGGCTTCAGCCACAGGAAAATTGCTTGTGGTATGGAATGTATTGTCTTTGTACAATGCTACCACTTAGTGGTGAAGTGATAGTGTGCATAATAAAAGTGTGGTGATAATGGTCTTATTGTTTATTTTTGTTTATTTATCAAATTTTACCATTTTTCGCATTAATTGAAAGAGAACTGTTTGCGAAAATGTGAGAATCAAGTTTTGTAAATTGCTGTGTAGTATTTTAATCAAAATCAACCGTCATAAACGAATATTAAGTTCAACTCTAGAAGTTGTGATTATACATCGCATTAACAACTAAACACGTTTATGACGCTGGTCAGCAAATCACTGTCGGATGAGTACAAGTAGCGAATCATACCAAATTTGATGCATTTTAAAATATAAATTTGAAATCAACAGTGATGCAACTGCTGCTCTTAATAATATCCGAACTACTTGGTCCATTATTCCTGTTAAAAAATAAACACTTTAAAACTGGGGTAGAACAACCGTTGATTTCAGATTTTTAAAAAGGATTTTCTTGTATTTCGTACTTTTTTTTCATAAATGTTAGACTGAGAAAGCTTTAATTGTGTAGTTTATTCTTTCATTCCGTGTACAACGTTTACCGAACTTTTACGTCGATAAAAACCTTACTTCATATATTGTAACTTAATGTTAAATATTTCATCTTTTTTTATTATTTTATAATATCTCTCTTTAGAGACAAGATTTAAGCTCTGGAGACTTCGCAAATCTTATCTTGTAATGGTTCTATTTCTCTTTGAATTCTAAGAATTGTTTTTAATGATAGAGGAAAAAGAACCAGTAAAATGTTGCAAACGGCGATCACAACCTTACGATTATCTCTACTTTCCGAAACACATCTTAGCATCTTAAGGCATTTAAAACTTTTTTTGAAAATACTGAAATGGCTAAGCTAAGATTTAAAAGAATTCTCACAAAGCTAATTTCTTTAAGTATGCAACAAGATCATGCTTCTTGCTTGCGCTTAATTTCAGAAATCCAGATCACTGCCTGGGACATTGGAAATCCTGAAGTCTGATTTCAGTTTGGTGAATGAATCATAATCAGATGGATATTTTAAGATTTCTGTCAGAATCGGAAGTGAGAAAAATCGATCAGTGAAGTAGATGCCCCCAAGACAATAGAAACCTTAGTATAGAATTCATCAGCAATATATATTCCTGGGCAGAAAAAAAATGAAGCCAGAAAGACTACATCAATTTCAGTTGAAGATGGCCCTATTTGGAATTTAACTACAGATTAAAAGGAAACGCCCTATTTTGGGATTGAATAGAATCGGATTTACTGTAAGCGGAAGGCGGGCATCAACGCAAATGGCTTATAAGAACAATTCAGCATTACTCCAATAGGCAATAAAAACACCAAAAATCTAGTAAATCAAACAATCGACACTGATTTTTGTAGAAGCCGGAAATAGAAATTGAACCCTACACTCCCTCGGGGATAGTAAAATATATAAAATGAGAAGTCCCGGTATTGACGAAATGATAAACGACATGCTGAAACACCTCCCGATGAAGACCATCTATGAAATTTTAAAATTAATAAACCATGCCTTTAAATTTAAATACTTTCCTAGTTGAAAAATAGTAATAGTAGACCCTATGGTAAAATCGGGCAAGAATCCAAGTAGAACTGTCATTTGCATACCCCATTGGGCCTTTTATTTACGATAAGTAAATTGATGCTTGCTCGAATGCAGAAAGTCATAGATTCCGTAATCTTATCTTGCGAATTCGGTTTCAGAAAAATCGCTCTTTTTTCCAATTGATAGTCAGAATGACGGATATAGTAAAACTATAACTAATGGGTAAAATGGATACAGGTGCTCTCATTTGGGATATTGAAAAGGAATTCGACCCATGGCTGTCTCTTCGTAGACTATAACAATCAGAAAAGCGGCTGATAGAATGGAAGATAAAAATAAATAGAAAAATACCAGACCCTCAACTTTACAAACAAATGGAACAAACCAGAGTCAAGAGCTTTAACCATTCAGTGGGACAAGGGAGTCGAGTATCTTGGAGTGACTTTAGATCAAAACGTCTATAAGAGATTTAATGGTACCCATGCGGCAGCCCATTCTAAGGAGAAACTAAGCTCTCATTAGATAATAAAACCCTAATCCACAAATCTATAATCCGCGCTTTGATAACATATGAACGCTTTGATAACAATTTAATCATCAACGCATCCGCTGTTTCCACTCATCCTCTATCACTCTTAAAGACATCCTTCACAAAGATCCTCATCCACAACTTTTCACTTTTTTAAGAATGATTGGTTTTTACTCTTTGATATAAAAATTTTACCTTGTTTTTAGGTCATTCTTAACTTGTTGCAAGCTTTTATAGACTTCATATCTTGACACTTCATACCGAATGACACTCCTTTTAACTAAACTCCTAAACTAAGATTTTATCCTAGACCATATGTTTGGCGCAGCATAATCAACAATGGTTTTTGCGCCAGTAAACTCCACCAAACCAAACCAAACTTGATAACATATGCCTGCCCAATAAGGAGAGCTAAAGCGAAACTTCATAGCAATAAACTTGAAGCATCGCAAAATATTTCACTACGTCAGTCGCGAAATAAAGGCTAGGTGCGCGCCAGGGGCCCGGGAATGAAGATGTTTATTTATTTATTACTAGCAGTACGTGCATGGCGTTGCCCGTGGAATCGGGACTTCAACAAAATGAAAAAAAAAATCGCCCACAATGACACGAAAAAGTTCTGAAAACAAAAGATACAAATTATTTTGATTTTCCCGCTTATTTTTCTTCGCGATAATGACATTTGAACTGTAGAAAACAGTGCAGAGTACCATAAACTTTGAAGCCACATTATGTAAATAGCTCCTTGAAGTCATATTTCATTTTTCTAGTCTTCTCTAACTAAAGATATCAGCCAGATGTTCGACTATCTTTCGACGCGAAGCAAAGGGGTTATGACGTCACGTGGTTTCGACGAAATGAATGTTGGTAAGATACGTCACGCGACCTTGATTACGAAGAATCAAGTGAAGGGAATTTTGAAACGAAAATTTTGTAACACTTCAGAAAAAAATTAATTAAAATTCAACCAACTGTTCAATTTTAACCATTCTTGTTTTAATCACGGAGAAACGTTATATTTATTACTTCAAAAAATTTCAAATTGATGACAAAATTAGAATGGCGGATGAAGTTTTTTAGGGTTAACCGACTATTCTTTAAAAATTTCTCAAAATTCAGTAAATTACTTTAGAAATTCAAAACTAACTTTATTAGAATCGTTTGCGCTTTACGATGGTGTATCAATTTTTTTCGTACAATTATCTGAAGCCATGCTATTGAGAAATTAGTGCGAAAAATCACCCAACACAACACAAAATATTAAATAAAAACTTTTCTAGATAAAATTTTAAAATTCAGTCTTCGAGGTGCATCGAGTCACCATTAAGACTACCTGTGTGCCAAATTTCAAGGCTGTAAGTGCGATAGATTCGTCTGGACATCACACGCACGCGCGCACACACACAAACATTGCCTTTTATAAGTATAGATTATTGCGAAATATTATTTCCATCTAAAGGGCTGTGCAAACCAAGGTTACTTGAAAATATAAGGTTAGGCTCACCGAGAGCGGATGCGTTGATGACGTCGCGTTGGGAGCACACCGCTTAGTCCCAATGATTCGTAACGGAATAAATATGTTTGAGAGCTCGTTTAGCAACAGAAAAACTTTTTTAAAAGCCTGAATTTTTGTGGAAACGTTGTTTAAGAGTCGCACATTACGAAAGAATCAAAACTTGGAGTTTTAAATCGAAAATTTTAATAAAACTCATTGATCTTTCTGATATGTCTATGCAAGAAATAAGGAGATAGTAACATCTATGGCCCCTAACTTTTAATTTTGAAAGACAACTTTAGCTGAGACAGTGAATGTATGATTTTTAAGAAACTGAAGAGTTAAGAATAATTTTACTTGCGATTATAAAACACAATATTCGTTAAAATAATAGTGTTTCACTTACTTCATGATAAGATATTTATCTTTGTAAAATTTCATAAAATTAATTTGTAATATTGAATAAATATGAACGAAAATAACTTATTTTTTGCATAATTGCTTTCATCACACAATTCGTTACTGAATTATACACACACACACACACATATATATATATATATATATATTGCATTTTCACACACAGAATAATTAGTATATATTATATAAAACCTCTCGAGCAATGTAATAATCAATATTTGCTGCATTGACAATAAACGGTTGCCTAATTTCTAACTGTATGTTTTAAACAGAGTAAATAATAACAAAACATTATATTAAATAATAAAAAAAACTTATATCAAATACCTGTGATTATAATATTTCCGTTTCGAATAATTTCCAAAGCTCGTTTTCGTACAATACGAGAAATCAATACATATATAGAACTTTTTAGAACATAATGTTCTACTCTAGTTTAGAATGTTATTCTGTAACTGATTAACTTTCTAATTCAACATTTTATTTGATAACAAAAATAATATTGGAACAGCTTTTGATTCCAGAACTATTATTATTTGCAGAGAAACCAGCAATTCGTCAAATCACGATGAAAATCGCTCTCGCTGAAGTGCCAAAAGAAAATTCAAAAATTTACATCATTAAAGAGATCTTTTCTTTTGCATCTATAAATCCAAATTTCCCGCGCATCAGGATCTTTCGGAAATGAATAGAAAGAAATATTTATGCCTTTCGAATTTCTCGAGTGCATCGAACATCAGAGAACAGCACAACCAGGCATTGCATTAGCTTTAAAAATTAGCGTTATCACATTTGCTCTGAAAAGAGCCATTTTTCAAATTTAGCTTACACACTAGAGAACGATTTAGCTTACGAACAGCGTTTTCAAAAAGCGAATCTATTATTTAGAGTTGCTGTGAACAGAAAGAGAAGAACCAGGTATCATTTTCATCAAAAATAAAAGTACCTAATGCAGAAATTATAAGCAATAAATAGTTGTGTTGTGATGTAAAATTAGGAGTATATACAATAACCAGCCATTAATCGAGTATTTTAATCCTTTGTTACAGATAGAATAACTTTATTTCTTTTATTCGAAACTGCATGGGAGAACGGAAAGTTTCGGAATCTGTCCCAATATTACGTAATGCGCGGAAAGACCTTCTGCGCATCGCGTTTGTGGATCCTCCCTGTGTGCAAACATCTGATTTCAACCGAACAAGTCAATAGCGACAAAATGCCGGAAAAGAATTACGATGATAGCAGTTGGGCAGCACTACACACAGACCTGTACATACTGAAAGCCGTAATTGCGGGTCCGGTTTCCTGGGGAGTATGCCGTGCAAAGCAGCCGCTAATTAAATTTCCTAAAAGATCTGTGAGCAGTACCTAACTGCTATCAATGTAATTCGCGCCGTTAATCACTTCTCCATCATTTTGCCGCTAATCATGTGTCCGGTTAAAATCGGATGCGTGGGGCCTAACCAGATGCAATATCCTAGTTCCAGATGAAAAATATTTACTTTATCAGGCTTGAGAAAAAAAACCCAGTCGCTATAAAGAAAACGTTTTTTTCACAAAGCTGCCGTTTCAATTATTAGAATGAATGACGCGCTTTTCTTCTCGATGAATATCAGTAGACATTAATGGTAATGGACCAGTAGATACGAGGCCTGTTTCCCTGCCTTCATTTAATTATTATGGGGGTTGGAAATCCTTCCCTTCTAAAGTCTCTCTATTTTCCCGTCACAATTTTGTTAAATGCCCTTTAGGTGACATTTGAGAATATTCTCCAGTTTTGTATAAATCACCGTATTCTTATTACTATCATTCATGGCGCCTGATTAGAAGAAATACCGTTAAAGCTTTAAATATCCTCATGCTTCTGGATCGCATGGGAAAAGTTTGCTGCATACTGCACACACTTCTCAAACTTCTAGAAGTCGAAGAAATAAGCCTTGACAAAGTGAATTTCATAAGAAAAAGTTCGGTGCTCTTAACATAATTGTTTAAAATCGAACTCGTCTGTCGTTTGGCAATGAGCCAATAAAGTAAGTTTAATTTAATATATCATTATAGAGTTGGATAGTATTTGACCATAAATGTTGAGTGGAATTACTTCTCTATAATTACACAAGCTCACTGAGCTCCAGAAAAAGAAATAAAATCGCACAAATTTCCTACAAATTCTATATATTTTTCAAATAATTAAGTTTAAAACCACACACATAGTTTTATTAAATAAAATGCAGCATAATAATCTCACTGTCTTCATTTAATTGCAAAGTAGTTTGTTCAATTAAAAAAAAATCTTTAAATTCAGAAAATTTCTTTATTATTTACGATAAAGAGTAAAAGCTTTAATTTGTGTCCTATTCTCATTTTTGATCTTAGTAATAACTGTCACATTAGATTACTGAATTATTTTCGAAGGTTTACTGCAAATAATTCAGTATTTCCGATGAAAATAAGGTGCTGAATCCATGAAATATATTTTCTTTGTTTATCAAAGTTTCCTGTGAAAACATACTGGAATTCAAAATCAATATTCAGTTTAATTTTTTCATTACAAAAAGCTAATTCAAATTTTATAAAAATATTTTTTTCTAATGTCTATTTTTTAAAAAATATAGGAACTGGATTTCTACATTTTCAATTCCATGTAATAAAAAATCAGAGTTATCTTCTCAAGTCTATTGAAAAGTTATCTAACTTTCGATTTATGATAAATATTTTTCCTTTCAGTTTCTGGCATTAAGTTAAAACTTTTCTATTTCAAAATTCCTCAAAAGTGCTTTGATATTAGAATATTATTTCAGAATGGACCTTTTATTTCAATTTGTAAATCATATATGAAGCATTGTTTAGTAATTAGGTTTTGCACGATTTAATCTAAATCATTTAAAAACAAAAAAAATCAAGAGAAATTTCAATACGAAGCGGTACGATCCCATTTGTTTAATTTAAATGAAACAATCAATTGGTTTCGTAGGCAAGTATACAAAAACTAACCACTAAAGTTATTTACCCCCTTGATTTCAGAACTACTGCAGTTATAGTCATAAATGTGGTGTCTACATGTAGTAAACGCTACGGTACGAGACCACTTTCAGCGCCACCTGGCGGAAAACTCCGGGGTTAGTGTTCCTATCCCGAAAATTGTACAATATAGGGGGAAGAAAAAGTCAATTACAAAGTTATAGAGCATCATCGATTTAGTACAAACAGATACCTTATGAACATCAATACCAAGAACAGAAAACTTAAAACGCACATTCCTTTGTTTGCACGTTTCATGACATCACAAAACATGGACAAAAATTACCCCAATATACTTTTTTCTGTGGGAATAACTCAAACAGCAGGTGTATGCGATCTTTCCGCCAACATTGCAGGACCTTCCATAACGTATTCCTGCTGCTTGTACCAGCATGCCGACTTATATGCTAAACCAGCGGGAGTGGTCTCCCCTAAACTTTCTCGTATACTCCTAACACATGTAGAGAAAACTAGAATAATAAAAGACGTCAAATAAACTTCCGTCGCAAGTAAACCAAAGTTGGAACCACGCGTGGTTTGAAGGATCAAAACAAATTCAAATCCCCTGCGCATTCTTCTGCGCAACAGGACCTGACGAGACTCCCTAAATGTTTTCTTCCTTACAAAATCGCTCCAGAATTGGTTTTTGGCAAACTGCCAAGTTTCGGAGCGTCCGTTCTCTCTCCAATACGCACCAGTAGGCATGCGCAGGGAGTTAGTTTCAAAACTGAACAAGTATGCGATTATACAGACCGACAGACAGTCAACCCTTTGACGGATTTGGCCCAAAATTTTATACGGACCTACATTCATGACGATAAAACTGTGTATAAAATTTTATCCATCTGGCTTTTCAAGTTTTTGAGTTATAGCGTTCGCATGACCTCGAACATACAGACAGACAGACTTCCCGTTGACGGTTTTTGTCCAAAATTTGATAGAAACCTACAAATTATGTTTAAAGACCACATACCAAATTTCATCCCCGTAGCTCTAATAGTTTTCGAGTTATCGTGTTCACAGACACACACACAGACAGACATAATTCCAAAATTGTGTTTTTCGGACTCAGGGAGGTGTAAAACGTGGAGATTCGTCAAAATCTCGAGTTCGAATTTTTTGACGATTACAATACTTTCTCTTTGTATACTTCGTATACGAGAAAGTAAAAAGTGTGTAATGTGAAATTCAAACTAGGGCCCAAATCTGCATTGTAGCTGACGGAGCAGTTTGAACACCGAAAATAAAGGTATCTTTTGATAACTAGTTTTTTTTTTTTCCATTTTAAGCGCGTTGCTTTTGTATATGATTTCACTCCTCTAAAATTTTTAAATTGAAAAAAGGAGAGTAAAATGCTTTAAAATATATTATTGTTCTTCAAGATAAGGAAGCTGAAGGAAAGGAAAAAATGCATCGATTATTAGTGGTATAAAAGATTTAAATATTGCATTTCTTGTTTATGTCATTCTTACTTTATCATATTTCAATATTAGGTTCATATTAATTATATTTATATACAGGGTGATTATAATTAAAGTTGCACTTGCAAAAGGCTGTAAAAAAAAGAACCACTGGTCAGAATGACCTGATATTTCATCCGAGTATACGTGAAGCAATGAGAATTTGTTTTGCGAAAGAAAAAAAATAGTTCAAAAGTTGACCGATAGATGGCGCTGTACTCATGATAAAATGCTGAAAAACGATTGCTTTAAAAGATATGCTAATTTTAAGCTGCTAATTAAAAGACGTGACATGTTGTTGTGGCACTCCTTGTTCAAAGCCCATCCACCACGGCAAGGTGGTGCCACAGCGGATAGGAAAAAATCTGTTTTTAATTGTCCCTAGGCCAAAAACCGTAGAAAAAGCAAAAACTGATGAAACTATCAAGAAAAGGAAGTCAGCTTCGACTTGCTTAAGAAATGTTCACTATGCTGTCCACCGTTTTCTCCTATGAGCTGAAAGCGCAAAACAGCATGTTCCACAACAGATCGGAGTGTTTCAGTGGCGATATTATGAATGTGTTGCGTAATGCGGTTTTTCAACTCAGTTAAGTTCGCATTCGGACCCCCGTACACAACATCTTTTAGGTAACCCCACAGCCAGAAGTCGCAAGGGTTCAGGTCAGGTGATCGTGGCGACCAGGCTGTTGGGAAATGGTGACTGATAATTCTGTCATTTCCAAAATGCAGATTGAACAGCTGCTTCACTGGTGTTGCAATATGCGGAGGTGCATAAAAATATTGCCATTCGCGCTGTTGCAGTGCTGGAATGAGCTGGTTGCGCAAAAGAAATTCATAACGTGTCCTCATTGACTGTACAGGTTACAGTACCCGAAGGACCAATCACCTCGAAAAAGAAAGGGCCAACGATAAATGCTGCCATAAACCCGCGCCACACAGTGACCTTTTGAGAATGAAGAGGCAATGGTTGCATTTGGAACGGATTTTCTCTTGCCCATATTCTGCAATTTTGAGTATTGACAGAACCTTGGAGATGGAAATGGGCTTCGTCTGTCCACAAAATGTTCCATGGCCATGTTGCAACGCGAAGGCTTCTCAGCATTGCAGGATGTTTTGTAAAATTTTACAAACCGTGCCGACAGGCATGCCTAAAGTTCGGGAAATTCCCCGTGCGCTGCACGTTCCCAAAGCACTGCTTGACGCTTCCTGCAATGCTGTAGCCACATCCTCCACTGACATCGAAGCAATTGCTTTCCTCCCTCTGCCACATTTCACGTCAAATGAACCCGACTCTTCGAATTTATCAATCATCTTCTTCAGACCGAATGCAGTCATCGGATCAGAGCCGCTTCTTAAACCCTTTAATGTCCGGAATTTCTTCAATGCAATTACCGCACAGTCACCGTTCTTGTAAAAAAGCTTCACAAGCAGAGCCCGATCCTTCAATGATAGAGTCATGACTACCTTCTCAGACGCAGAATAACAGGAACTGCATGTTCTCCGCCTTTTTCACACAAGTGTAATATGCGGTGCGCATGTCGCGTCTTTTAATTAGCATCATAAAATTAGCATATCTTTTAAAGCAATCGTTTTTTAGCATCTTATCACGAATATAACGCCATCTATCGGTCAACTTTTGAATTTTTTTTCTTTCGCACAACAAATTCCCATTGCTTCACGTATACTCAGATGAAATATCAGGTCAATCTGACCACTGGTTCTTTTTACAGACTTCTGAAAGTGCAACTTTAATTATAATCACCCTGTACATGAATCAAATACATTTAAAATATTACTGAATTCAAAGCATGTTAATTATCTAAATCTAATCAACTAATTTAAATAATAAAGATTAATTAAATTAATTGATTAGCTAATTAAAATCAAAGAATTGAGCAATTATAAAACGCAATCTCTACTAATAATAAAGGAGAATGTGTGTTTGTCGGCGCTGTACAGGGCAGACCGCTAGATCTAGAGATGCGAAATTTGGTCCAAACATACTTTGGAGGGTGGCAATGTGCATCTCGGAGACCTTTTTTTGAAATTTTAATTAATTAAAAAATTAAGCCAAGTTTTGGCGTTTTTCTTTAATAACTTGCAAAAATATTACAGCACAAAAATCATTTTTACGCCATCTGAAAGTGTAAAAAATTACCTTTTCAGTGATATCAATTAAGTTGCCGTACAATATTTTCTCGAATTTTAATAAATTTTTAAATATATTCTTTAGCATAATTTACAACAATACTTTTCATTGTTGAAACACAACTCAAACCGTTTTCATTGTTTAAACAAACATTTAATTACGTATTTCTCTTTCATTGTTGTAATCTAAGATAATATCCTAATACATTTTACTTTCATATTTTATTTCATCACAATTTTTGTGAAATCTGTAAACCAAGCTCTCCGAGATATTGCTTTGCTTACATTAAGAAATATATCCAGTAATCTGAATGGTTATGGTTGCTATGTTTTCATTCTTTTTTTTCAATATCTTTTAATTAAGCTTACAAGCCGCTGGCCATAAAATGTGCTGCATCATTTTAATGTTGAAATCAAATGCATATTTTACAAGAGGAATAAAAAAGTGAAGATAGTGCCGACAACGTGGAATTAGAGGTTACATGACATGGTCAATAATTGACTCCATTAGGGACATTTATGTAGACAATGAACATAATAGGTCCAAGTTCACTAATAGAGCATATTACGGTAAGACCTTGATATTTCTAGTCTAATAGATTTTATAAGGAAAGTTTGAAAAAAATTCTTAGAAAATCTAGAGGATGCCATCATCATAAGATTTTGTCTCTAAATATAAAGCAACAGACACAAGGAACAAGTATCGACCTCTCACTTTCAGCAGCTGAGACGCCTTTTCTAATGCAACTAGTAAGACCATCTTCTAGTTCTTTGATCCAACGTTCATAAGCAATTTAGGAACTTCGAATAGCAGATGAATTCCAAGCTATCTTTAATTTGATCAATATTTTATCTTGACTACATATTTTTACCAACTGATGTGTGGAAGAGAAACCGGCATAGATAAAATATGTAGCTAGACAAGGCTCCATAAATAAAAATATTTAAATAAATTTTTTTTTTAAATGCCACGTTTTTAAAGGACTAAAAAGTATAAAATAATTTCTTCTAGCCCCATACAGATTTAAAACAAAAACGTGGGGCGCATGCAATAGATAATTGATGCATAAATAGTTTTATTTAACTTTATTGCAACGGAAATGATATAAACTGTTGAGTGAGTTTTCTCAACGACAGCTACTCCCTACACTCCTTACTATTAAATATTGCATGCGCCCCACGTTTTTCGTTTTAAATCTGTATGGGGCTAGAAGACATTATTTTATACTTTTTAGTACTTTAAGAATGTGGTATATTAAATTTTTTTAAATTAAATAATTATTTTCTGCTTTTTAGTCTTGTGTGTGCGAAATTTTGGAATCGATTTTAAACATCTTGATGAGATTTCGACAGAGGCATGTGGCAAATTTCCGGTTTTCTTCGCCTGATCGTAAATAGAAAATTGTTATACCTACCCACCAATAATATATCAATCTGTTTAATTGTTATTTTCCTGAAATATCAAGTTACGTGACGCAGACCTTCATGAAAACAACTAGCAACCGCGCAGCATTTTACTTTTTTCCCGCTCTGGAATTTCACGGCAAACAAATGATTGTCACTCTGGCTGTGGCGGACTGGGTCTGAAAATAGTGGTTGCCAAGAGTCAGTGAGGGCCCACACATATCTACAATCATAATATTAATTCATATACATAATTTTTAATTTTTTATATTTAATTATATTAATTTAAATCTATAATATTTAATAATTATGTATTCAATTTAATTTTTTTATTATATATTTAATTT
Organism: Araneus ventricosus; assembly: GCA_013235015.1. Classification (NCBI taxonomy): domain Eukaryota; kingdom Metazoa; phylum Arthropoda; class Arachnida; order Araneae; family Araneidae; genus Araneus; species Araneus ventricosus. Next base: position 753,604 of record BGPR01000256.1, read on the forward strand.
TTAAGCGTCTTTAAAATAAATCCCTTTTAACACCCCTTAATTTTCTACGTTTAAAATAGCGAAATTATGATTAAAGTTATTTGATTTTAAATTCTGGAAGTTAAATATTTCGTATACGGTTTTAGCGACAAAGTTTGAAGGAGAAATGCTGCCCATTAGTAGGGCATCTATTGAAAGAGCCAGGAACCTTTAAAACAAACTTCTTTGGATGATTTAGAGTTTAGTAATTTGTACTGGTAATGTTTCAGTAATTTGTAACTAAACTGGTATCATTAAAAAGATATTTTTGAATTATAAGTAATTAAAAAATCATTTTGTTAGATAATATTTTTTGAAAATATTGCGAAAAAACGCCAAAATCTTGCTTAATTTTTAAGTAACTGAAATTTTAATTTACTTTTGGACTTTAAAAAGTTGACGATTATTTTTATCTTTTTTTGAAGAGCATGTGTGCCAAATTTCATAAAAATCGAGTAAAACTATAGATTTGTACAAAATACATCCTTATAATATAAAAAACTTCTTTTGTTGTATTAAAATGCAGTCAACTTTCATTGTTTCGCCAGTTTTTTTTTTTTCCCCTTTAAGTCCAGTCTTTTTCTTTCTTTCTTCGTTACTTCAAATAAATTTAGTTTTTGATAGATTTTCTATGTTATTTTAATAAATTAACTTTTTATCGATGACATTAAGCTCATCTTTCCACTTCAGGCAAGATAATCTTCCTGGAGATTATGCAATTCATTTATTTGATATGATGAGGTTAAATTTTCACTTTATAATAAGCTTAATAATGCGCAATAATTGTAGATTATAATTATGTAAAATTTCAAAAAATAATCTTCATTGAATCTCGTGTTCTTTAGACTTTTTTAACAGTGGAATGTAAAGACTTATGTCATTAGTTTCATTAGACACAAAAACATACTGCATCAAAATTTATCTCCAAATGCCAATACATTTCTTATCTACTGTGTGTTTTTTTCCTTCTGTTTTTTTTCTTTGCACAACTAATTTCTTTATCAGTCTTTTGTAGCAATTAATACTTTCAACTTAACAAAAATTAAATAAGTTGGCGAATTTAAAGTTTGTTAATATAATCAAATTAAGACAATTAATAAGATGGACGAGTCGGTTGGTAGCCGAATGCGGCTAGTGTTTAATACTACAAAAGCAATGTAAAAATAGAGAAATGATAGTTTCAGCTTACATCTTTTTTTTTCTTTCCTTTTGCAAGATACGCTGTGTGTATGTGCGTGTGTGTGTGTGTCGACTCTCTTGCGACTAAAAACAGAAATAACTCTTTTCTCACCAATTATTTTTCATGAAAGACCAATAAGACTGAGGCCCTCTTTAAACGAAACCCCTTTACTCTTCTAAACGCTAACTCCCCCCAAACGCATAAAGAAATTCGTGAGTGTCGTCTTTTCATAGATGTCATTTAGTGTTCCAGTCACAGTTTTAGCCAAGAAAACTTTTTCTTACAGGTGAGTACCCTTGTTTGTAATATTTATGACAGTAAAATTAAACTACAAAAAAGAAAGAAAAAAGCACTTCTTATAGCCATCTCTCACAAGAACCGTACCCTTTCTGCACAAAGGGATGCAATTCCTTCCGTCTTTCCGGGGGCTTCCGAAACCAACAAAAAATCTTAAAGAGTATTGCCGCTCGACTTTGCACCGAAGAGCTACCCTGTTCCAATAGCCCGAGGGTTTGTGCGATGGCTGCAACATTCTGGAGAAACATCTGTAAATGATCGGAAGGTCAAAGGAAGTGGACTGGACAGAGACCTCAGTAAAGTTCCTACGGGCAGTTGTAATTGCGTATGCTTCTTGGGTCGGTATTCGACCACCCGCTGTTCGGCTGGTCGAATTACGACGGCAATAAATTCCCAAAACATGGGCCTTGGGTACAGGGCTATTTTATTTTATTGCTTTAGAAATGCTTACTATAGTGAAAGAGATATTTTTTCTTCTCTCCCACACTTTCTGGGGGCCCAAACTGTCTTCTGTTTAAGGGGCCCACTTGCCACTGGGCAAGCTGGCAACCTCGCCAGTCCGACACTGCACTCTGGTATAGCAAACCCTACCCCCTCCTTCCTTCAATCAACTCCTCAATGTTCCCCCACTCTTCGCTGCTGAATTTCTTGGAATCCACTTCTTCAAACTCAAGATTCCTCCTCCTCGCTATTGACGCCTGGACAGCGCCATCTATCGAAGCTGTGGGTCGATACAACACAAAATATTAAATAAAAAATTAACAGACAGACAATAAAGCGAGTGAATATTGCATCGTCATCTAGTTCTGAGCTAAGTTTAAAGTTTCAAGTTTCCAGCTCATCGGGAAGTTAGTTTAAAATCGATTGCAAAATTTGTACCGGACAGACAGACAAGAAAGAGAGTTTATAAAAACGTGGTAAAGAAAGCCACTCATTTTGAATCAATGTCCTGAGGGAAGATTACGGATGCTCCGAGAAACATACTTCGCTTTTTCTTTAATTCACTTCTATGTATTTTAGCACTAAATTTTAACTATTGGAGGGATATGATTTGAAAGTCTAAATTAATGCTTTGAAACATTACTGTGAGTTCTATCCAGTGGCAACTACGAGCATTCAAAAGAATTGGCATCTGGCTTACTTAAAAAGTGTCGAAGAAAATTTAAAACAAGCAGATTATAAAAAGAATTAATAGCAATTTATATTCAACACAACAATTTTCTATTAAAGATCTCAAGTTATGACAAAACATCATCGGCCTCTCATTTTTAGACTCGGATTTTTTTTTTTAGTTTGAAAAATGAGAACAGTGTAACGAACAGACGCGTGATTCAAATTTTTAAAATCATTTAATATGAAGTAGATTCACAGCCTATGTACAATATGTACAAGTGGGTATATCATCCCAAAATTTAAAATATAGCATCTCAGCCTAGTTTAGACAGTTCGCAATCATTCTAGCGGCTCCGGCAGAAGAACACACTTCAGAACAACACACTCGGCGGAAGGCACCCAAGTCTCTCTTCGCTTCTCTTCCCTTGGGGAAGGAGAAACAGTTTGGAGTGAAAGAATTTAATTTTCCATCTCGGCTCTAGAGGGATGCGCTAGCGGATTAAACGGGCAGGATGGTACAACAGTCACATTGCTGATGAATGTATCTTAATTATAATGTGTGTCATTAATGTTTTATATTTATGATAAAGTAAAAGTATTTCAATTGCTGCACTTCATAGCATAATTACGGAGTGTTAAGAATTGTGTGTTATGTCCAATAGAGGGCGCTGTTTCGTCCTCCCCCCCTTTTGTATATAAGTACAGAGAATGTTCGCACATTTTCTATACGATTTTTATGGTATTTACAGAAATATTTAACATAATATTTTTGTGTTTTAATGTTCGATTTGAAAGTGCGTATTCTTAACAACCTTTCTGAATCTGTACTTCAATGACAATAAAGATTTTTGTTATATCGGAAGAGGTATTTTTCCCATTCCTCTTGAACAGCTTTCCAAAGGCCACAAAGGTTTGTAGGACGTCAAAAAAAAATCGCAAAAACTCATGGGGGATACAGAACTATTTACCGGGAATATCAGTGAAGGGGGTCTTAACACCCATTTCTTTTTCTATTTTTTCAAGGAAATTAACAGTGTATTGTGGTGTGCGTCTGCTTTTTTTGTCTTGGTGCAGTTCTACTGATTGATGGCATTGTAGGTAAAGAGATGGTATTTCATATTTGAATATTGTGGATAAAATATGCTCCTGATAGTATGTAGAGTTGATCTTAATATTTTATACACTCTCTTTACTTTTATTTTGCCATTATATGAAAAACCAGCAACAAACATAATTCTCTAAGAAAAACTTTCTTTAGATTCTTTGAACCATGTTTTAAGATTTTTTCTTCTCTTTGATGATAATAAATCAATCTTTTTTTTTCTTCTAGACATTTAGGTGTCTATTCTGGTACCCCAGGTTGGGTTGGTTTCCGCACGTTAACAACGGAACCCAACCCAACCGGGGGTACCAGAATAGACTCCTTAAATACACCCAAGCTTCATCTATTGTTACAACATTTTTCCATTTTTGTCTGGATAAATGCTTATCATAGAGAATTCTGCAGCATGTTCTGCGTTTAGCAATATGACGTGGAAAAAGACAATAAAGATGTTTTCTTTTGCCTTTTTTATATTCAAGCCAGTGTTAATAATTTTGTTTACAGTTGATATTGAGCACTTTAATGATTTTTCAACAAACCTTTGACTTGGAGAATTTTCTTTTAGCATTAAAGATCTCTCACTTTTGCAACATTCGAAGAATTGCGTTTTTCCCTTCGATACGTATTTGGAACAATTTTTCCAATTGAAGCCAAATTTTGATGGTTTTTTCCCTTTCTTATTAACAATATTACTTATTGTGGCTTTACATATCGAAAAACCGTGGATTTCACAGCGTCTTTCAATAACTGAATAAGATGAACTGTCTTCGGAAACAGCAAAAACGTTGCCTTCCATCGCTTCCTTAAAAGCGTCATTTTGCATGTAAACAAAACTTTTAGGTAGCAGATGATAACTTATAGCTTCAAAAATGTAATTGTTTTGAAAATAAATTTTTCTAAGCCGACGAATTTTTCCTATAGAGAAAAAAAGCGTCTAAAAAATGTGCGAATAGCCTCTCTACTCGCGTTTTCATCATTGTGTGTATATGAGCTTTGGCGTGTGTGCAATAAAGATGGAATACTAGTAAGCTTGTGTATTCTTCTTCCTCTGTGCCCATTGAGGTCCTGCTAGAGTCCGACAGTCGTGATAAGGTATTCATTTGTTAGAATTTAGAGGCCATTCTGATTAGAGATTTTCAGGGTGCAAACATTTTTGGGTCAGAAGTCGGGATGATAAGTGAAATGGTTTTCGGATGTTTTCGTTGTGTTGAGGTTTGGTTGTACTAAAATTGGTGGTTTCTGATGGGAGGAATTTTAATTGGGTTTTCAGATGTCTTAGTTTTCGAATTTGGGTTGAATGGTATTTTTACAAATCTGTTTGTCAGGTAAGGTTGCACTTTGTTGAGAATATTTTTATTGAGTAATAAGTGCGAAAAAATGTCGGTTAGGAATTTAAGGAAGACGAGCTAATGTTAGTTGTGGAGGAGTTGGGTTTGACGGTCACTATGGATCTAAAAAATTATTGGTTTGAGAAATTTAATCGAGATTAGTGAGGTATTTAAGGGTGAGCCAGAGTTCGTACAAAGTTATATTGATAATGTAATTGAGGATTAAAAAAAATTAAGAGTCGAGAAAATTGGAGTTGAAAAAGGAAAATGAGGGAAGGAGGTTAGGAACTAGAACGGATAAAATTAGCACAGTTGGAAAAGCAGGTAGAATTACAAAATAGTAGGAAGGATTCAGCCCAAGGCCAAAGTGATTTGGATGAATCGAATCAAGGTGTTGAGAATTTAACTAAAAGTATCAAAGCATTAATTATTCCCGTACCTATTAGGGCAGAGTCTTTAAATTTATTTTTCCAGTCGTTGGTTTAAGCGTTGAAGACCAAAAACCTTCCAGACGGTTTGAAAGCAAATTTCTTATTGAACATGTTAGGAGAAAGAATTTCGAATTTAATGATTTATGTAATGGAGAAAGACATTGTGAATTATGACAAACCTAAATCTATGATTTTGAAAGAATTTCAGCCAACCGCAAGATTTTTTGAATCCGTTTCGTAACGAGCAGAAATTTCCCATAGAAAAAAAAAACTATGTGCGATTCGCTTAACGATTAAGTGCAAATTTCGAATATTATTGAAATTTGCGAGCGGTTGAGGATTTTAAATCATTATGTGAATTGATGGTTTCTGACAAACTTTACGGTGAACTCGATTGCGAAGTAAAAACCCACATAGCAGTAAAACAAGCAGAAGCGTGCTTCAAACCTCAAGTTTTGAGTAGGAAATGTGGCATTTATTTGGCTTCCAGAAGTAAACAAAAGGTCGAGTCTGTGTGTACGAGGTCATATTCGGGTTTTGGAGGTGGTAGAAATGAAGTGCCTGATGTTAATAGACACCGTAATTATAACAATAAAACTGTATCAAATCTAGTGCGAGGAATCTGGAGTGTAAAGTGTGCAAAACTGAAACTCATGTTGTCCAGTAGATAGAATAAATTTTGTGAAGACCAATAGTTTGTGCTTCAAGTGTTTTTTCCGGAGTGTAGTGCGAGATGTTGCAAATCTAGAAATTGTTTCTGTGGCAGGCCACATCACCCGCTGGTCCATTATAAAAGAGAAGGTAATGATAGTAAAAGCTTTCGGCCGGATATTGCGACGAGTGCAAAATGCAATTCATCTGTGACTAGCACAAGTGTAGTTACGTTACTATTGCTCACACATCAGTGTTTATGCTAGCAACCCAGAGTTAAACTTGAGTAAAATTATAAGAATTTTGTGTGATAATGGTAGTAAAAGAAGTTGGTGTACCAGATTATTAGCAAATTGCTTAAAATTAAAATCAGTTTAAAAAAGAAAGGATGTCAATCTTTTCCTTTGATCCTGTCAAGCCTGTGGGGAGAACACACGAAGTCGGAGTAATAACTCTTATCAGCCGATACGACTCCGAACAACAAATTCTGGTCGAAATATTGATAGCCGATACGATCACTACAGCTCCTGTGGAAACTCCCAACGCAGATATCCTGGCAGGTATGCAGTTACGAAGCTTAAATCTTTCAAACACGTGTGAAAATGGATCAAAAATTGAGGTTTTAATTGGTGGAGATGTCTTTTGGCGGATAACAGATGGATCTCGGGTTGAGAAAATAAACAACACAGTGACCGGGGTTCCTACCATTTTCGGGTTCGCATTATAGGGTACTCAGGTGGTAACAGCCCGTGTTCACCAACCTACCCGGGGGTACCAGAATAGACCCGTTGGTGTCTGCTTCATATATTCAGGTGTTATGGGACCTGGAAACTTTTGGGATCCAAGATAAGACAGAAATGAATATAGCCGATGGGGGATTAATAGAACAATTTAATAAGGAGCTAAAATTTAAAAATGGAAGATATGAGCCCTTGATGTGGAAAACTAATTCTGAGGAATTGGAAAATAACTTTATTCTGGTCAAAAAACGATTCAATGAATTGCGAAAGGGATTCGTTAAAAACGAGTGGATAACTAATGCTTACCATGAAACTATCGAGGAACAGAAAATGAATGGAACAATTGAGGAATGCCATAGGGATAAGAATGAATATTTCATGCCTCACAGAGCCGTTGTTAGGGCAGATAAAGATGCAACTAAAGTTCGTGTGGTTTTTAATTGTAGCTCCAATTCTGGACAAATTTATTAATTATTAGAATATTTAGAAACGGGTCCAGATTTGAATCCTAACATTCTTGATGTCTGAATTTTAGGAAATTTGGAGTTGAATTTCACGGAGATATAGAAAAGCATTTTTAATTATTGGAATGGCTCCAGAGGATCATAAATTTTTGAATTTTCTTTGGAGTGGTAGTAATGCCAATGAAAATTATAGGACTATTATAGCATATGACTAGATTGCCTTTCGGATGTAAAACTTCTCTGTTTATTCTGAGTGCTGTAATTAAACATCACATTACAAAATTTGAAGTCGATAAGCCAGATTCAGTTTCAATGCTAAATTCTGTCTTGTTTGTTGATTTATATTTTGGTGCTGATACTGAAAGGGAGGCGTTTTAGTTATCATCGGATGCTGTGACTATATTTAGAAGTTGTGGTTTTAAATTAAGAAAATTGATGTTAATAGCGAGTTGAAAGCGTTGTGGATGGAAAATGGATTTAGTGAGAGTGAGAAGGAGGGTGTTGAAATGGAGGTGGTTGGGTTGAATTGGAATCCTGAGAAAGATGTTTTGTCGTTAGAAGTAAAGGGGTTGGTGGATAATTTGAAATCATTGGATAATAGCAAACGTTGTGTTCTACATACGGCAGCAAGAATTTTCGATCCTGTAGGATTGATGACGCCGTTTGTAGTACAAATTAAGTGTTTGTTGTTAGAAATATGGGAGAGAGGTATGGATTGGGACGACGACTTACCAGAGTATTTGTGGCGTAAGTGGATTGGATGATGTAGCGAAATTGGGACTTTGAACGAAATAGTTATCCCAAGGAATTGCTTACAGGGTTGTGGAAAAGAGATGGCAGAGGTCCATTTGTTTTGTGATGATTCGCCAAGGGCTTACGGTGCAGTGGCGTATCTAAGGTATTTCAATAAAACTAAAAAATGTAGCGTGTCGTTTTTAATGTTAAAGAGCAGAGTGCCTACACTTAAAACATTAACATTACCAAGGTTGGAATTGGTGGCTGTTGCGATAGGTTTTAGAGTTAGGAAATATTTCGGTGTTTATAACAAAGTTGTAGGGAAATTCGTGTTTTGGACAGATTCTCCGATAGCGTTGTATTAGGTTAGAGGAAATGCCAAGAGGTTAACCCAATTTGTGGCGAATCGCGTTGCAGAAATGCAGGAAAAGTCGAACCCGAGGGATTGGTTTTATTGTCCGTCCAGCGGATTTGGACACTAAGGGAGTGTCTGTTGAGAATTTGGTGTCCAGTCAAAAATGGTGGTATGGGCCTAATTAGTTATCAAAGAGTTGTAATATTGGCCAGAACAATTGGTCAAAGGATCACAGGATATAAACAGTTCAGAAATGTTGAAAGAGAGAAGGGCAGATTCTGTTGGTTGTTTGGTTGTTAGTGTGGAAGTGGTTAAGGAGCTCTGGAGTAAAATTTCAGTTTGGAGCAGACTGCGAAACGCGGTGGCTTGGCGTTTGAGATTTGTGGAAAATACAAGAGGAAATAGGGTTTTGACACCGTATTTTAAATATTCAGAGTTGAAAGGATCGCACGACGAGATTTATTTAGTTCCGAGAGTTATGTTTTCCAGCGAAGTTTCCGTACTGGAAAGTGGAAATATGTTGAGTACTAGTAAGTTGATTCAGCTTAATCCATTTTTGGACAGAAAGGGCTTTCTCAGGGTTGGAGGAAGAGTTAGAAATTCCATTTTGCCAGAGAATGGAAAGCATCCTCTTATACTGCCGAAAGAGCATCCAGTAACAACTATGGTTATCACATTGTTCCATCTTAACTATCTTCACGCGTTAGTTCAATCTGTCCATTCTGCAAGTCTATTGGATTATAGGGGCAAGGTCTTCTATAAGAAAAATCACGAGAAACTGTGTCGTTTGTGCACGGTTTCGTTCAGAGTTCTCCAAGCAAATAATGGCCGATTTGCCTTCATACCGTGTTAGACATGGCATGCCCTTCTTGAGATCGGTCACCGATTTTTGTGGACCAGTTTTCGTCAATTCTAGTCGTGGAAGAGGTGAGAGATCCTTGAAGATGTGTGTCTTCGTGTGTTTCATCACAAAGGCGGCACACCTTGAGTTCGTCAGTGACCTGAGTACTGATGCGTTTCTTGCATCATTGAAGCGTTTCGCCGGATGCAGGGGGGAAACTCCTGGAGGTATTCAGTGATTGCGGGACCAATTTCGTTGGAGCTAAACATGTTCTGAAATTGTGGTGTTCAAAGGCGATTGGGCAATGTTTGCCAATGAAGGAGTCATCTGGAGGAAAAATATACTATTTGCCCAGCATTTTGGAGGCCTTTGTGAGGCAAAAGTGAAATCGATGAAATACCATTTGAAGCGAGTAATAGGATCTCAAATCCTGACGCAGGAAGACTTTTCAACTGTTCTTGAGGAGATCGAGTCGGTGCTAAATTCCCAACCTTTGGTTGCTACTTCGGATGATCCCGATGATTTTTCAATGATAACACCTGGCCATTTCCTTGTGGGGGAACAGCTGTGGGGGATTTTACAGTCCTTTTGGAAATCTTAGTCCAAAAATTATTTTAACTCATTTACAATTGAGAAACAAGTGTAAAAAAACCTTGTGACAGTTTAAAGGTTAATGATTTAGTGTTCATACGGGACAATAACCTGCCACCAATCAAATGGAGGATGGCAAGAGTCCTGGATACCTTTGCGGAAGCTGATAACTATATGAGAGCAGTGAATTTGAAAACTGCTAATAGAGAGATCAAGAGACCGATCCATAAATTGGTTCAACTGCCAATTGACTCCAATTAATTTCTTCTTGTTGTATAGTTCTGATTTTTCTGTGTTTTAGAGTATTTAAGTATAGAATGTGTATAGAGTTTGTTCAATTACTTTACATTTACTTGTATTTTAATTGAGATTTTTAAAGCCTTTTGATGGCATTCGTCATCGGGGGCCCAGTGTTAAGAATTGTGTGTTATGTCCAAAGGAGGGTGTGGTTTCGTCCTTCCTTTGTGTATAAATATTCGCGTTTTCATCATTGGTGTGTTTACAGTAAAGATGGAATACTAGTAATCTTGTGTGTTCTTCTTTCCTCTGTGCTCATTGAGGGCCTGCTAGAGTCTGACAGTCGTGTTGAGGTAATTCATTAGTTAGGATTTAGAGGCCATTTCTGATTAGGGATTTGCAGGGTGCAAACACGTAGCAAGCCCAGATTTCTAAATGTTACTCTTCAAACGGACATCTATTAGTATCTAGATAAATTTCGACATTAGTCTCTTTACAAAATCGATTATAACTGTGGAAAAAGTGAATATAAATTTTTTAAAAAATGTCTTTTCTTGATGCAATGGTGAGTAACTGCGCAAAGGCCTGACTCGGGCCTTTCTGAAAGGGCAACGTTCAATACTTCAAATAAGGTAAAGGGCCCAAATATCGCCCACTTAAGCCATTATTTTAATAAGAGGACTAATTCGTGTGCAATTTGTCTAAAAATTATTCCAATCTATTATCTGGACAGTTTTCGAAAAACATACCGAATTACAACTCTAACACATAAATTTAACACTCACCCCAAACACTTTTATTGAGACCTCGGAATTTTTTCTGCTAGAAATAGTGTTCCTAATATCGCCCATTATATGTTCCTAATATCGCCTATGTCTAAAATGGATTTAAATGAAGTGTAACTTATGTTGTGATCATACTTTCTATATTAAACATGAAAATAAAGGCACAACAAAATTGGAGATAATAAAAGACAGCTTTTTTGTACTTTTAGGAATGTAGCTAAAATAATCTTTTAGCACTTTTCCCTTAAATAAAACATCCAAATAAAAAGAACTTAGGAGCATTGTCAGGTGATAGGACATCAGCCATATATTTTTGAAAGGCATTTTTTTTTATATAGTGCCCCTCAAAGGGCTAGGGCGATAATAGAAACACGCAAGTAGGCTATAGTGGGAAAACTCAAGTGGACGATATAGGGAACAAACTAACCCTCAAACATGGCAGCATCCCCTTTCGGAATCGGATCGCAAACCAAAAAACAAACTACAAGAAAATGTAGCCAATTATAGTCACTAATCACTGCCTCAGATGGTATAACATTATGACTTAAACTTTACTGTTTATACTAAATGTAATGAAGCATGATTATTATTTCACCTAACACGAAAATAAATAAAAATTCCCGGGGAACAGAACAAACAACACAGGTTCAATCGGCTACCTCAAAAACTACTGATGGGTTAAGCTTTGTAGTTCCGGCAGTGGCCTCCATATACCAAATTAAATCAAGAAGAAACTGATAGGCGATATTAGGAACATAAGCGATATTTGTACCCCCTACCTTACGCGTATTAAATTTTGGTTCTCTTATTTCAAAACTATAATTATTTTTATTTATTTCTCGCTTAATCTATAAATAATATTTTTCTGATGTGAGGACCTAGAAATTTATATGACACGAAAAGTGCTTATGTATTTCAGTATTTACATAAAAAATTATTGTTATTTTACTGCCATCCCTCACATCTAAAGAAATCCCACGTCAGGATCTCGCATTGGTGGAAGCGTAGTGGCATGCGAGTGGAGACAAAAAGACTGGTGTTTGATGCAAATTTAATGCAAGTGACTGGTGTTGTGGGGATTTTGAAGAAATGTTTACTTTACTTTTCTTATAAAATGCATATCTCATTTAAAATCAAACACACTCTATCTTGAAGATTTTATTCACCAATGACCTTGATTGTTTTTATTGAATTTTGTTACCTCAACTTAATTTTCTGAAATATAGGTCATCAAAAGGTATCTATTTTAATTTTCTACAAATGCCAAGGCTTACTTCCACTGTTTGTCCTACAAATTTAGACAATTTCAATTTTTATCTCATCTTATATAATGAATGCATACATAACTTTCATTATCTAACCAGAATCACAGAGTGGTACATTGCGTTGTGTATCAGCCCTGGCTCTCAATCTCCACAATGCTTAAATGTTTGACGAAAGAAATATACCGTGTTTAACTACTAACATCTTTATTAACTACATGTACTAGGCACATATACACTTAATAAAATCACTGACAATCATATGATTATACGATTCAAAAATGCATTCACAACTAGGTTCTAGTTAACAATCAGGGTCGACCCCATTTTTTTCATAGGTAAATAACTCAAAAATCTCACAGGTTTACTCTATTACAAACTTGTAAAAACCAATTGGATATGCTTTCAACATTTTGTTAATAAGGAATTTCTAGAACTTACTATTAATGGCCATACAACAAATTATTCCTTAATTTAAATTTATCTTAAGCTACAAACTTCGAATTTGTTTTAAATATTTCTCATAATATCCAAGTAATTTAGTACCTTGCTCCTTATCTGAACATGTAAAACAAACATTCACATTTTCGTAAACACCAATCTGAATACAAGGTATCATATATATGACATTAATTGAATTGGTATTATCTAAATCCACTTTACCATATTCAATATTGCATCATTTAAAAGACAAAACTACAAGAACACATTCTCATCAACGTTATTATCATTTTATCCGACTCAAGTTTTTATGTTATGAGCTTACAAATTAGCTATCAGGTTACCTCAGGAACTCGGTTAGCCTTAGTTCTATTCAAGATTTGGTTAAATCATAAGGCAAAAGAGTGTACTTATCTTTTGCTCTGAGCTGAGTAAGCAGGCAAGTCGATATGGTGCTTGGCCATTTCGTATGTTCAGTTCTGCTGTCCTAATTCATCAATTTTTTTATGCGTATTGGGGCGGCACATCCTAGGACTAGGCACGGACACTTGAGTTTAACTTTTTTGTTGTCATGACTGGCTCCCCTTCACACATCTTCGGGCACAACTCGTTGGCGAAGTGGAATGCAGGCCCTCCTCATGAGAGTCAGATCGGCCGATGCAGTCAATTCTTTATATCACACGCGCACATCTGTTTTTGACGACGTGTCTATGGGGCTCCTACTGCGTAAATGGCGATTTGTTTTGCTGCTCCTCACGGCAACTATTGGCTGCAATCTCCAGGCACAGAAATCAATTCATAAACGTTCATACGACTTTCAATGGCAATTCGACATTTTCACGCAAATAAGGAATTTTACTGTCTTTGCACCTTCCCAGAAAGAGTCTATATTTGAGCTTCATCTGTCCCAACAATTAATCATCCAAAATAGTCAGCCTAGCACTTTTCTGGTCTCAGCGAACCCAGAAAAACTAAGAGTCACAAATCCTCTCTTAGCTGCGGAGGATCATTCCTTTTTCCTTGCTTCACCTCTCATCATTCTAGTCTCGCCTCATTCTAAACTCGTATCCTTCTAGATTCGCATCATTTCAGTCTCGCATCGTTCTAGATTCGCATCATTTCAGTCTCGCATCATTCTCGATTCACCTCATTCTAAACTCACATCCTTCTAGCTTCGCATCATTCTCGCCTGTCTACCTATCTTTCTCTCCTCTTTTATGTTAATCTATTTGGCTTAAAAATCTTCATATCTCGCCCGAACACCAGATAGAAAACCGTTTTGCACTCTTCCTTTTTCTCCGAGCTACCTAAAAAAAATCGCAAAAACAAACTTTTTTAGAACAGGGGTTGAATGAATTATTTGTCGCCAAGAGTTATCAAGCAAAGGCAACCATTTAAAGAACGCCCCTACTATCACCAATTTGCCCATTTCAAACTGACGTAAACTCCTCATAGCAAATCAGGGACTGTAATCTTATCACCTACTTTTCAGTGGTCAGGGTGTGGACGCAGGTGGACAAGACCCCTCTTTGACCAGGAGACTCATTAAGCTTAAATCAATCACTCGCATTACTGACATGAGAAAAAGGGAACTCTTTGTTAGTAAAAGGAGACGAACCATGGGAGATCCGACAATTTTCTCAAATTCTTGTTATCTCTTTTCCTAAGGCTACTTGCACACACACCGATTCGTGTCGACCGGTTTCAGACCGGTCTGCAACATTCCATTAGTAGTGTATAGAGAACAGTTGGAGCTTGCACACGTACCGGCGCCTACATAAAACCGATCGGCTGCCGAGAATTGCCATTGCGCTTCGCCGACATCGGCAGCTGCGGAGGGTCCCAGTGACACATGTAAATCTACTGGCGCTTGCACACACGCCGATTTCTTTCATCCGGTTTCTTGCAGACGTTTCCAGTAGCATATGTAATTCTTCTGACGCTTGCACACACCGGTTTCAGCCGATCGACTTCGCTCTCGTGGCGAAATAATGAAATTAGTAACATTTTGAAAAAAATATTGAACAATATTTTTAGGGATATTTTTTTTTCTTTATTGATATTTTAGGCATAAGAATGAGAAAATTACTCATACACAAAGAAATTTTTAATGGATAGTTAAAAATAATGGTTTTCAGTGGCGGATTAAGCTTGATGAAAGACCAAGCGCTTAAACATTTAGAGGTCTCTGAAAATATATATATGCTTTTTTACATTTGAATAAGTCGGTTTTTCTAATTTTAAAATAATATTAATGATTTCGCATACATTCCATAATTTTATTTCTATTTTTTAATTACATTTTGTACTTGCTTTGTTATTTATTTTTAATTAGCTTAATAAATCTTTGTTGAATCATTGCAATGCCTTAAAGTTAGTTATAGTTAATTTAACATAATTTTCTAATGAATTTTTATTTAACATAATTCGCGTTTAAATAAGAATAATTCTCAAAACAACTTTACTCTCCGATAGCTTTAGAAATAAATATAAATTTGTTGTTTTCATCTTGGTTTCTCCTTTAGTTTTGATTTATTAACGCAATAAATGGAAATTCAAATTTTTTCGAATGTTGAAGTGTTTGCTTTCCGCAGTGTTAGATTATTATCACAAGAATTTTTAATATTAACACATTATAATTTGGTTGTTTTGCCAAGTCAATTTTTAAGGTGTCCGCCTACGTTGCGAACCAATTTTCTGCCGAAAATCAAAAACAATTTTTTTCGTTTCACTTCACTTTTATTTCTTAATGTAATCCCAAAACTTATTTTATTTTACTAGAACGATAATCGGAAAGGAAATTAGAATCCTTTTAGTAAAACTTAATAGCTGAAAATGGAAAACTAAACAAGCATTTGTTTTGACGACAGTATTTTTGTACAAGAATGTACAAAAGGGCACAACAAAGAAGCGTTTGTCAGTGTTCTAACTTAATATTTATTTCTTTTTAGTTGCGATTTAGTGTTCGTTTAGTTTGAATTAGCCGCTTTCGGCGACCAGCTTGTTCGACGGGAATATGATTTCAATTGAATCTTGTATAATTTTATATTCATGGCTGCTTTCACAACGTAATTTTAAACTTCAGATTGTGGTAGATTATTTAACACATGTTCTGTTAGTGGCCTTGCGCCTATTTTGTTCATTGTTTACATAATGTACGTAATGGAGTCAAATAACTGACCATACTATATGACATCTAATCAAAAAACTTCTTTTATTTTACTAAAACGATAATCGGAAATGAAATTAGAAACATTTTAGTAAAACTTAATAGATGAAAATGGAAAACTAAACAAGTATTTGTTTTTCATTGCTTTCACTTAATAATTCACTTAGTATTTATTTTTGTTTAGTTGAAATTTAGTTTAGTTTTAATAACTAAATAACACTTGAACTTTGTAATTAATTTATGAGCCAATATAGGCTTTCGAGGCAATGTGCCTGAATTTTGTATAATGCAAACTGTCGTTTTATATGACGTTTAACAAACATTGAGAAACATCAGAAGTAAAAATAAATTTGTTGTTTTTACATTGGTTTCTATTTTAGTTTTGATTTATTTACGTAATAAATGGAAATTCAATTTTTTTCGAATGTCGAAGTGATTGCTTTCCACAATATTAACACATTATAATTTGATTTTATTGCCAAGTCAATTTTTAAGGTGTCCGCCTCAAAAATCAAAAACATTTTTTTCGTTCTGGAATATGATTTCAATTGAATTTTTAATTATATATATATTAATATATAATTTTATATTATTTTTATATTCATAATTTTATATTCATGGCTGCTTTATAAATCTTACTTATCTTAACGTAAGAGCAAGTCTCTCTTCTGATGTAACACTATTTCTCATTTTCGAATTCTTACGAAGAATTTTGGTTTTAAGCCGTTGATGCAGTTCTTTGAATGATGGTATTATCATGAGAAAAAAATTGAAGAACTTGTTCTCATCCTTTTGAAGTTCTTTCAAAAGTGTATGAAATATTCCTATTTGCTTCCTTTTCTGGTTGATTGGATGAACCCAGTAATTACGCTTAATCCTACGACGCCTGAGACGTCGGTAAAGCAACCACATAGCAGCAATACGTTTTGGATTCATTTTAACTTCAGAAAAAAAACTGTATTCGAGAAGGACCTGATGTAGATCCGATATGAAACCGACCGACACGAATCGGCGTGTGTGCAAGGAACGCATCGTCTGCAAAAAACCGAGCATTTTCAAAACCGGTTGACACGAATCGGCGTGTGTGCAAGGAACGCATCGTCTGCAAAAGTAGAGTATTTTCAAACCGGTCTGCAAAAATCGGTGTGTGTGCAAGTAGCCTAATAGCAGCAAGGACAAAGAGCTGCGCTGATAAGGGATTCTTACCCATGCAAAAGATGGATTAGAATGAATCACGCGGGCCGGAGGTCCGAAAATACAGGTGTGCTTTACGGGAGACAGGGGAAAGATAATAACTTAAAATGTAAGACAGAGTTCAGGACCTCTTTAAGGGGTTTTTGTCCAAAATAAAACCTGAATCTTGCAAACAAAGTAAATAGGTTAATTATAAATTTTTGTCTTTTGGAATACCCACTAAATTCATATCTCACTGAACTTTATCAAATTATGACTGTCCAATCAATTATCTTCCAAAACTCAAAAAACAAAATTACACATTTTTGAGGTGATAAAAAAATATATAATTCTTCAAAAACAAGTTAATAAAACTTTACAACACTGCCGGTCGCTTGGACAATGAATTTTGTGTTTTGAATTGTATCCGGTGGACACTCTTCATCGTAAACCTGTGTGGACATAAGCGGCTCGTCCGGGGGGGGGCAACTGCCCCCTCACTTCCAAATGTAAAGGGGCCTTTCCCCCCCCCCACTTTTCAAAGTTCAAAATTAACGATCCATCGAAAAATGGATAGCAAGCTAAAGCTTCGCTGAATAATAGCGAAAGTTTCCAATTCATTTTTTGTCTACTTCTGATCCAAAGAGTTTTGGAAGCTACAGATACGCTTTCAAAAGCTTTGCAATCAAAATCTCTAATTTTTTTAACAGTTAAAAAACTGGTTAATACAACAAAAGAATGCTTGCATGAATTCCGAAGTGAAGATTTTTTTTGAAAAGTTGTGGATATATGTTAACGATATTTGTGAAGCAAAATCGTTTACTTCTCCAAAACTTCCACGCTCTAGAAAGGTGTCTTCGAAAATAGGCGGCGGTTCCTTCAGCATGTTACAAGGTGTTAAATCGTTCTATCGAATGGAAATTGCTTTTCCAGTTATAGATGCTACTTTAAACACAATAGACGAAATGTTCAAAGAAAATGAGTTGGATATTTTTCAATCTCTAAAAGATGTAACATGTTCCAATCCATCAAAGATTATAAAAAATGCATCAATTCAAAAAGTCTCTGAAACGTATGATCTTGATATGGAAAAAATAAAGGGAGAGATACAAATTTTTCAGAAAATGTACAAAAAATACATCGACTCTTTGCCAGAAATATCCACAGAGATAACAGAACTGAGGGAAAGATGCAATTTTCTTGTTGAAAAGGAACTCTGTGATTTACATATTTCCATACTTGACAAAACTAATCCAAATTCTCCTTGTGATACCTGTCTCAACTGCATCATATGAGAGAAGTTTTTCATGCTTTAAAATCATAACTTAGAAATAGTATGTGTCAAGAGAGGCTTTCTGCACTTGCTGTTTTGAAGATTGAAAATACTATAGATATTGACTTTATTAAGGTAATAGAACAATTTGCGAAAAATAAAAATCGTAGGCTATCTTTCTTCTAATTTATAATACGAATGTATATTGTATAACATAATATCAAATAAATAAATTTATAACTGACCTGCTTTCTTTGTGTTTGGGAGTACGCTGTTTTGTGACGACATCGTTGATCGATTCACGAGTTTAAAGAAAGAAGAATTGACTTAATAGATAAGTGTTTGATGTTTTTCTCATATTATTATTTCATAAGAATTGAAATGGAACTTTGAATTGGAAGGAGGGAGTCTACAGTGGCCATCCGTTCCGATATTTGAGGCCGTGTTCCGAATTTTTTAGAGAAGGTAATTTAATCAATAATGACGTTAAAATCCAATAATATAGCCCAATTTTACAAAAAAAATCAGCTTTAGGGCGCCCCACCCACACACACACTCGCATCTCTTTTGACCCCCCACTTTTTTGGTGCACCAGCCGCCTATGTGTGTGGACAACGAATTTTGTGTTTGGGAAAGTATCCGGTGGATACTCTTCACTGTAAACTTGCTTAAGTGACCGGGGGTCACAGTGGGGTTCTGAAGGAGGTGCCATGGTGACCGGGGGTCACAAAAGAATTATCTCGACAGTTAAATTCGAGTTGGAATTTTCACAGTACCCGGGGGATACTGAGAGTGTTTTTTTGGTAGTGACCGGGGGTCACTAGAGTCAAGAAGCAACGTTTTGACGCATCTAATCCTCAGCAGTCAAAGCCATGGTGATGTGTTGCGTGAATGATTTGCCATTGTGCCACCGGGGCGCCTGTCAATTTGAACCTTATATTTGTAAATGGTTTTTGCGGCTGTCTGGTCTTCGAATGGCAACACGTTGTACTTCCTTACTATTTAAGATTATTTTATAATAAAATTTCAGTAGATACAGATCCCGCCTTTGTTGCTTCAAATGCTATAACTCGGAAAACATTTAAATGTCGATAAGTAGGATTTGTATCTAACAAAAAACCGTGGTCTAGTTCGGATTTCTTTTCGTCGACGAATCTTTTTCTATCCAATTAAAAAGCATCTTTTTGATAACTAATTTTTTTACAAAATGCATTGACAAGGTCCCTACTTCAGCAATGTATGAATATTTTCGTTTCTTCGGAGTCTATTCTGGTACCCCCGGTTGGGGGGGGGGGCGTCACTTTTCTCGTTGTTAACGTGCGTAAAAAGTGACGTCTCCCAACCCAACCTGGAGTACCAGAATAGACCCGTTCGACTTTTTGTTAGACCATATTTGTGCTAGAAAATAATCCTCTGCGGCGCAAGTAGTGTCGCCTGCTAGTGAGAACAACCAAAGTATTTTTTTCGACAAAGTTTCGCCTCCCGTGAAGTTTCAGATTATTATTTTTGGAGTTTTGCTTTTCGAAGAAGACTCTGCGTTATAAGATGCAGCCGCGATCTTAGAAAGATCGAAGGAGGCGTTTCTTGAAATCTGCAGAAACTTGTGCAGTTATTTTACAACATCAGTTTATTTTGTGGTTTGTCGCATTTACAATGTTTATCTCTTCTAATATTTTTTATTCATCAAAACAGGTAAGGAAATCTGTTTTCCTTTTTAATTTTTCTGAACTGCCTGCATTACATTGAGTATGGTTTTTCGCCTTACGATTTATTTGCCATACTTATGAATCCTTAATTCCTGTTGTCGTGTAACCCAAGATGAGTACTGCTCATACCCCCCCCCCCCAGAACATTGAAATGGAGGATTGGGGACATCCCACTCTAAGAATTTATTTCGCTCAAAATTAACCTTGAATGATCAAATTATTTGTGCAGCCCAAAATGGTGCACATAAATTTAACATTTTCTTTCAAGCTGCTTCGGGCAACCTACCATAAATATATCCAAAGCAACTTAAAGATAATCTCACTGTAAAATTGAGAAACGTTCTACTTATTGACCATATTCAGTTTACGAGGCAGAATCGGCTATTAATTTCTATTGAACACTTAGAAACGGCGATTGAAATTACGAACATAAAGGCCATTATGGGTATCCCAACAGTCTGTTCAGTAATATCCGAGTAAATTACTAGTCGTTTTTTATTAAGAAACGTTCCTTTTGAAATATCGTTACAAGAACTTACAGACGAACTTGAAGCTGAAAATAATGTCATAATGCATGCGGCTCGGCGTTTTTTATCTAATAAATCAGAAAACATCGCTACTGAGAATGTTTTAGTAACAATTTATGGCACTAATCTACCGCAGCACATTAAATTGTGGCTCACACGACAGGAAATCTTATTTATAGATAAACCTCGACAATGTCGCAAGTGTTTCTCTTTTTCTCATCCAACATCAAAATGTAAAAACGAATCCATATGCGAAAACTGTGGAGAGCAACATAATATTCAATCTTGCACCTCTCCTTCACTGACCTGTATTTTATGCAAAAGTCCCCATAAGGCTACCGACCTCAAATGTCCTAAAAGAGAAGAGGAGAGGAAATTCTTGAAATTTAAATGTCTAAATCGTCTCTCCTTTATCGATGCTCGACGAAAATTTCAGATCTATAAAAAATCCTATTCATCTGTTACTTTAACATCTCATAATGATCACGCTCATGATAAAACTCATTATGTGACAAAAGAAGAATTGACTGAAATTCTCAATCGACAAATGCTAGAACAAAGAATTTTGTCCATGGAAATGATAAATTCACAAGCATTATTACTCCAACAAACGATGGACAAATACAACGAACATATAATGAAAAATCTTTCATGCATCTCTTTAGCAATTAAAAATATCACTGAAGAAACTTTGAATAAAAATTTAAATGAAAATGAAGTCAAAAGACCTCCAAAATCGAAAAAAAACTAAGTATGAAGTTTCAAAAATTGGAACCAATAAACAATTCGAACTTAGCTCTTCTACTGTTACAGTATCTCCAGCATTATCGTTTGAAAATTCTACCAGCCCTTGCTCCTCAAAGACTGTTTCCTCTATTGAGCATCAAATTCAGATCTAATCCTTGTTTTTTCCTTTCCGTGTTCAGCATCATGTTCTACTGTTTTTTGCTGTTTCTTTTGCTTTTTCCATCATGTTCAATAATATTAGTTTTTCATTTTTTCAATGGAATGTTTGAAGCATTCGGAATAAAAGACAATGGTGCCGGACGCTTACCCCAAAATATGATTATTTTGCCCTCCAGGAAACCTTTCTCAAACCCTCCAATAATTTTTACATCCCCAACAAAGTTATTTACCGTCAGGACAGATTTTCAAATAGTGGCAGAGGGTGGCCTCTTAATTAGAGTGAACTCAAAATTCTCCAGTAAATGCATACAACTGCAGACGCCGACTTCAAATACTGAAGTCCAAACTGTGTTTATAAAAATGCAACAATTTTATTTTACTATTATTAATATTTACTCACCTACAGGCTGATTTACAACAGACTGGGTAAATTGTTTGATAAATCAAATTTCTTCTCCATATATCATTGTTGGAGATTTTAACATAAAACATCCGGCGCTTGGTGCATCTCACGATCTGAAGTTTGTCTCAACTGGATTCTCGCAAATAATTTGAATTTAATAAATACATGTATTCCCACGCATTTAACTTCTTCATCCTCCTTATTAATAAGACTTCAGTATAGTAAGTTCAGATATTTATCCATATATCACATTTTCAGTTCTTTCAGATCCATATGGCAGCGACCATTTACCATTTCAAATTTACTTTAATACAAAAAATTCCTCTTTTACTCTAAAGAAAAAAACTAACTGGGTCGAAATTCAAAATCATTTACAACAGCATAAAATCTCTGAACAAGAATTTAAAAGCTATAACGATTTTGAATATTTCTGTAAAAATACCATATTGTTGCAAAAGTCTTATTGTGGGTGTTTGGTGTAAACAGTCCAACACGCAGGATAATGGAGAATGAAGGTTTATTTACAAATATGCAGGAAAACACTTAGCACAGGTACAGGAAACAATAGTTCTTGCTCAGATTACCAATGTAAATAGACAACAATTCACAGGTAATGACAGTTCAGCACTTTGATATTTAACAACACAAACAGTCAGCAAATAACTAGTAACGATAATAACAGCTCAGCTCACCAGCTGATTAGCTCGCACAGCGGATAGAACTCCAACGACGTTCGCGCTTCAAGGCGATCAACCAGTCGATCAAGACGCTCCTCTGATCTAGGCGCCGTCCTTAAATATTCTCTC
>BGPR01000256.1:776537-869612 GCA_013235015.1 Araneus ventricosus
ACTTATTGACCATATTCAGTTTACGAGGCAGAATCGGCTATTAATTTCTATTGAACACTTAGAAACGGCGATTGAAATTACGAACATAAAGGCCATTATGGGTATCCCAACAGTCTGTTCAGTAATATGCGAGTAAATTACTAGTCGTTTCTTATTAAGAAACGTTCCTTTTGAAATATCGTTACAAGAACTTACAGACGAACTTGAAGCTGAAAATAATGTCATAATGCATGAGGCTCGGCGTTTTTTATCTAATAAATCAGAAAACATCGCTACTGAGAATGTTTTAGTAACAATTTATGGCACTAATCTACCGCAGCACATTAAATTGTGGCTCACACGACAGGAAATCTTATTTATAGATAAACCTCGACAATGTCGCAAGTGTTTCTCTTTTTCTCATCCAACATCAAAATGTAAAAACGAATCCATATGCGAAAACTGTGGAGAGCAACATAATATTCAATCTTGCACCTCTCCTTCACTGACCTGTATTTTATGCAAAAGTCCCCATAAGGCTACCGGCCTCAAATATCCTAAAAGAGAAGAGGAGAGGAAATTCTTGAAATTTAAATGTCTAAATCGTCTCTCCTTTATCGATGCTCGACGAAAATTTCAGATCTATAAAAAATCCTATTCATCTGTTACTTTAACATCTCATAATGATCATGCTCATGATAAAACTCATTATGTGACAAAAGAAGAATTGACTGAAATTCTCAATCGACAAATGCTAGAACAAAGAATTTTGTCCATGGAAATGATAAATTCACAAGCATTATTACTCCAACAAACGATGGACAAATACAACGAACATATAATGAAAAATCTTTCATGCATCTCTTTAGCAATTAAAAATATCACTGAAGAAACTTTGAATAAAAATTTAAATGAAAATGAAGTCAAAAGACCTCCAAAATCGAAAAAAAACTAAGTATGAAGTTTCAAAAATTGGAACCGATAAACAATTCGAACTTAGCTCTTCTACTGTTACAGTATCTCCAGCGTTATCGTTTGAAAATTCTACCAGCCCTTGCTCCTCAAAGACTGTTTCCTCTATTGAGCATCAAATTCAGATCTAATCCCTGTTTTTTCCTTTCCGTGTTCAGCATCATGTTCTACTGTTTTTTGCTGTTTCTTTTGCTTTTTCCATCATGTTCAATAATATTAGTTTTTCATTTTTTCAATGGAATGTTTGAAGCATTCGGAATAAAAGACAATGGTGCCGGACGCTTACCCCAAAATATGATTATTTTGCCCTCCAGGAAAC
Source organism: Araneus ventricosus (assembly GCA_013235015.1). Lineage (NCBI taxonomy): Eukaryota > Metazoa > Arthropoda > Arachnida > Araneae > Araneidae > Araneus > Araneus ventricosus. The sequence goes on from BGPR01000256.1 coordinate 777,808, forward strand.
CTTTCTCAAACCCTCCAATAATTTTTACATTCCCAACAAAGTTATTTACCGTCAGGACAGATTTTCAAATAGTGGCAGAGGGTGGCCTCTTAATTAGAGTGAACTCAAAATTCTCCAGTAAATGCATACAACTGCAGATGCCGACTTCAAATACTGAAGTCCAAACTGTGTTTATAAAAATGCAACAATTTTATTTTACTATTATTAATATTTACTCACCTACAGGCTGATTTACAACAGACTGGGTAAATTGTTTGATAAATCAAATTTCTTCTCCATATATCATTGTTGGAGATTTTAACATAAAACATCTGGCGCTTGGTGCATCTCACGCCAGTCAAGGATCTGAAGCTTGTCTCAACTGGATTCTCGCAAATAATTTGAATTTAATAAATACATGTATTCCCACGCATTTAACTTCTTCATCCTCCTTATTAATAAGACTTCAGTATAGTAAGTTCAGATATTTATCCATATATCACATTTTCAGTTCTTTCAGATCCATATGGCAGCGACCATTTACCATTTCAAATTTACTTTAATACAAAAAAATCCTCTTTTACTCTAAAGAAAAACTAACTGGGTCGAAATTCAAAATCATTTACAACAGCATAAAATCTCTGAACAAGAATTTAAAAGCTATAACGATTTTGAATATTTCTGTAAAAATACCATATTGTTGCAAAAGTCTTATTGTGGGTGTATGGTGTAAACAGTCCAACACGCAGGATAATGGAGAATGAAGGTTTATTTACAAATATGCAGGAAAACACTTAGCACAGGTACAGGAAACAATAGTTCTTGCTCAGATTACCAATGTAAATAGACAACAATTCACAGGTAATGACAGTTCAGCACTTTGATATTTAACAACACAAACAGTCAGCAAATAACTAGTAACGATAATAACAGCTCAGCTCACCAGCTGATTAGCTCGCACAGCGGATAGAACTCCAACGACGTTCGCGCTTCAAGGCGATCAACCAGTCGATCAAGACGCTCCTCTGATCTAGGCGCCGTCCTTAAATATTCTCTCCGACAGGCCGTGACGTCACATGGTGTTTTCTCGTGTATTCCCTTTCCTAGTAGAAATATCGAGAAAAGGGTTGCATTTTCGGGAATCATCTATTTGTCGCCAAGATCGCCAAAATGGTCGCCAAGGTCAGGGGTTCCATAACAGTCGCTAAGGTCACTCCATGCTTAACCTTGTAAAACTCTCTTCCCAACCATAAGACTTGCATTGCTGGGAAGCGACTTTCCATGTTTGTAACAATATTCTCATTTTCCTCAAGTTATAAAGTTCATTCACAAGCAAATGCTCCATGGTGGAACTCCCAATGCAGTTTTCTTCTCGGACAAAAAAGGAAATACCTTCGCCTCGCCAGAACTTACTTATCTCAGCCTTTTTGGATACAATACAAAAAACTTTCTGCACGACTAAATAACTTAATTTCTAAACGTCAAAGGCAGTATTGGAGTAATACTTGCGAAAATACCTGTTATTCGGGAAAAATTTGTAAAATAATCAGAACTATTTATAACGGAAATCATCATCCAATTGAAAATGCTAACTTTATTAAAATTTCCAATACTTTGATTTCGGATCCAAACAAACAAGCCAACCTTTTTGCGAGTCACTATGAACAAAATCCCATTGAAGAATTTATTCCTTTCGATTTTTATAGTAATGAAGAAAACGACTACACTACAATAATCTTTTTTCTGTCGATGAATTTTAATATGTTCTCCAGAGAACTCCTAATACTTCTACAGGACGTGATGGCATCACAGCAAACTTCATTAAAAACTCTTCCCACTAGCTTCAAATCAACTTAAATTTCAATCTATAACGAAATTTGGTCAACCGGAGAAATTCCATCTGAATGGCACATAGCAAAAATTTTACCTATACTGAAACCAGGAAAGGACAGTAAGAATATCCAATCGTACAGACCCATCTCTTTAACTTTGGTAGTTTTCAAAATTTTTGAAAGATTAATTCTAAATAGATTCATCAATACGGGAATACACAGAAAATTTCATCCTCATCATGCTGGTTTTTTACCACAAAAGACTAATTACATACTTTCCCTCGTCCATCATAAAATCATCCAGGCAAAAAACGATAAAAAATATTTCATTCTAATCAAACTAGATATAGTTTCCGCTTATGACTCTGTTTGGAGGGATGGATTGATGTATAAAATACTTCAACTTGGGATAAAAGGGAATGCTGCAAAATGGCTTCATAATTTTATTCAACACAGGAAATTTTACATTTTTTGGAGAAACTCTGCTTCTACTATGAGGTCTTCTTTTCGCGGTATTCCTCAGGGCAGTATTTTAAGCGGTTTTTTGTTCACCACTTTCATGATGGATATTTTCGAAGCAATACATCACAAAACAGAATGTTTAATCTATGCTGACGATATTTTATTATACTGCAGTGATTCAAACCTCTTTTCTGCACTCAAAATATATGCAATTCTCTCTGAACAAAATCAGTTAATGGTGCAATACAAGGAAACCCAAAATCCAAACTGAAAAATGCAAAGCCATTAATTTTTCCAATTTTAAACAAATCCTGTCTTCCCACTTAAAATTTGTACGAACAAAATATTCCTTAGAATTCTAATATCAAAATTCTAGGCCTAATTTTTTTCTGCCAATCTTAGTTTCAAGCAACACTTCTTACATCTAAAAAAGGCTACTATTAAACGACTTAACGCACTCAAAGCTATCGCAGCCAATTCTTGGAGAGCAAGAACCACTCGCTTATTACAAATAGTTAACGCAACTATACGTAGCAAATTAGATAATGGATGCCACGTATTCATTTCATCTAGCAAAAGCGAAATTCTTACTATTGAAATCTTGTATCGTACTGCTTTGCGTTTTGCCACCGGACTACCCAAGTGGACACCCATCCCGATTCTTTTGAAAGAAGCAGGTCAAATTTCCTTATCGTTACGTATACGAATGTTGGCCGAACGTTTCTTCTTAAAAAATTTATCTTCAGGCGAGTTTTCTCCTCAGTTTCACTACTTTCAGCCTTTAACACGTCGATTAAGATTGAAGAATCCAGCTCCACTCTCAATCCGACTCTCGGAACAAATTGATAAGCTGGGAATTGACTTAAATTTTTTACTACCTTCTCATCCCCCTCTTCAAAAACAAGAAAAAATCCGTTTTTATTTAGATACTCTACCTTTTCAAACAAAGACCTACTCAAATTCTGTCGTGCAAAGCCTTTTCAACGAATATAAAAATTTATACTGGAAATAGAAAATTATAATCGCGAAAGATGCCTCAAAGTCTAACGAAAAATGCTCTATAGCGTCCAAAAATTTTACAACTGGAGTGACCAAGGCTGGATCCGTTTCCAATTATAATAGCATTTTCACTAGTGAAGCCCTCGCAATACTTATTGCTATCAATAATCTCATCAACGATAATCAACAATACGTTTTATTAAGTGATATCCTCTCAGTATTAAAAGCTTTACAATGTTCGAATATTCACTCCAGAAATATTATCAAATTCCTCGGCTATGAAATTTACAAATTTATTGGAAACATTCAATCCATCGAGTTTGTTTGGAGCCCTGGACATGCAGGTATTACCGAAAACGAATACGTGGACTCCTTGACCCGTAAAGCACTAAGCTCCCTGATCTCTCAATGGATATCGCATGAAGATTTATTACTTTTTATGAAAAATCATATTCAAGAAGAAGCCAAAATGGATGGAAAAATTCAAAATACTACCACGAATTTTATTTTTAAAATGAAAACCGGCCTCAACTCCGAATATTTCCTTCTAGTCGCAAGAATGATGTCCTTATTTCTCGGTTCCGTACTAAAATGTATCCAACCAGTGCTAAACTTTTCAGATTCCAACTCGCATCTACATCATTATGCACCTTATGCAAAGTTGAAGAAACTCTGGAGCATTTGCTTTTTCAATGTCAACGTTTTGAACATCAAAGAAACTTTTTTCATGCGGAGATGGGCTGCCTCCCACTTTCTTTTCCATGGATTTTTGATTTCTCTATACATTCCAAAAAGAAGGTTTTCGCCACTCAAAAATTTTTACGCCATATCCACGATAATCTTTGATTCAGACCATGTTTTCTTAATTTTTCATTTACTTTTTCAATTTTTCTAAGCTTTGCTTTTCTCAGAATTTTGAAGTAAGGATAATGTGAGATAAAGCAGCCAAGGAGCGAGCATACATCTCAAATGGCTTCATCATCGTCATCATCAGTAGATACATTGATGGCGTTGGTGATCGTTGAGTCTTGGCAGTTCTTATTTAGTTTGTATATTCTGTTGGTGAATCAGGTCCTTTTAGAGTAAGAGGAACTATAGCGCGGGATTTAAGAAACCTGACTTGCAACCAAGTTTGTTTTTGTGATTATCATGTCCGGTCGTGGCATGTTGTGCTCTGGTGTCTGTGAAAAATCAAGATTGGAAAAGATTGGATTGGTCTGTGAAAAATGGTTTAATTGGCTAAGGAACGAAAGTGAAACTAAACCCAGAAAGATAGAATTTTGCGCGCCATTGCAATATATGCACTTCCCGTTTCAAGAGTATACTAGTGTGGTTTATAGCCTATTAGTGTCTTAACGGAAATGATTTCATGAGTTTTATGTCATATGAATAAAAATAAATCGCATGAAGTTATTCTTTTGATTTTGATAATGAAAAATACTGCAGATGGTTCTTTTAATATCCTGTTTAGAAATATTTGGTTGGTGTTCTTGATATTTTTATTATATCTATGATTTGAAATTGAGTTGCAATCCTGAATGATTCATCTTGAGCATATTGCATTTCCCGAGTCATGATTGAAAATTTATTCTGCTTACTGATTTTTTTATGAGCTGGAAAGGAAATGTTTTTATTTTTGAGAACGTAATTAGAAATTCTTTTGCGGTTTAATTCTTTAATCGGTAGAAATATTTTTATCTGAGGTATTGAAAAAAAATGGTAGGGGAGACTCGATCCCTTTTTCAGTTTTTAATTTTTATTTTGGAAAAAACAAATTTTTAAAAAATGTTTTCAGTCATTATTAAAGGCTCATTTGTCTTTTTTGTTGTAGTATTTTTTATTTTTGAAAAACCATTTTTTAAATAAAGATAAATTGTTTTCCAACAATTAGAAAAAGAATCAAGTCTCCCCAATTGCAGGGAGACTTGATCCTTTTCCAAGGGAAACATGATCCTTGAAACAGATGAAATGATTCAAATTAAGTAGTAGAAATCAAATTTATTGTTGACTAACATGTAAAAAAGGGAGGAAAACACATAAAGACAATTCTACATTACTGAAAATCATTATTTCCCATATGAATGATTGTTATCACTGAAATTAATGATCAAATAACATTTTCAAAGCTTGAAAAATCAAACATAAACGTTAAAATTGTTGCATTTCGAAGAGTTCCACCAAGCATGGCTGGTTTAGGTAATTTTTTGACAATGTCGTCATTGTCCACAACACTAATGTCAATATTTTTTGGATAAATAAATTGGTTGGAATGAAGTCCTCTTTTTCTTAGAAAATTGATTTCGCATTCAGATGATGAAATCTTCTTTTCAATTTTTCCTACGGAATGACTAATTTTCTTCTTTCCTAGAAATCTCACAATGACAAAGCTATTTTCATCAATCGACAAATTTTGTGGATCTCCGTTGATTTCATCAGAATATTCATCAAGTGAATCTTGCTTGGTTTCATCACGAACACTATAACTGCTCTCACTTTCTGAAGATTCGGGGCTTTCATTTTTAGTGTTTTTACTTTTCTTTCTTGAGATGAAATGAGTTTTTCTTGATTTCTGTTTTTTATTCAGTTGGCGATCTTGTATTTCTTCTTCAATCTGTCTTTTAGTTGGTGAGCTTGTCAAAATTTTTGAAGATCTTTTTTCCTCTCTTTAGATTTTCCCGTTTTGGATAATGAAACTTTAGGGAATACTTGTATGTCTTCTGGGGTCACTATGTTTGGTTTAACTGTAATTGTATTACTGTTTGTTGGAGTTAATGGCTGATCTATGACGAAAGATGATAAAAATTCATCTTCAGAAAAAATATTCCTGTTAAAGGGATATATGGCAGTGATTTTAAATCTATTTATTATGTTATTTGGCACCATGGTTTTAGGATAGGCAATTCCAATCAATTCAGCAATTTGATAAATTGTTGTTCTTTGAGCAGGGTGATTTAGTCATCCAGTCTTGAGCAGCCACATTAAAATATCTTTTAAGTGGTCCATATATAGTACGATCAAGAGACTGCAATTTGTGAGAAGTGTGCGGTGGTATCGTTAACAAATTATTCCATTTTCTTCGGCATAATTCAAACTCTCAATGCTTATATGGCTATCATGATTATCCATTATGATTAACACTTTACTGTTTTGATTACATCTTACATTCTTTACGAAGTGCTGCAAAAATCCTACAGAGTTAGGAGCATTCATCCAGCCAGTTACATGCAGCACTCCAATTGTTCCCATTTCCCTTTGTCAACCATCCAAAATCAAGGTAACCATATTCTAACTAACATTGATATTATCTAAATGTGACTTGAAAATCACAATGGCCATTAGGGGGTTGATAAAATTGTTAGCATTAATTTAGCTTAACTTTGGGGACACTTGATCCCCAGGATCAAGTCTCCCCATACAATGAAGATCATTCTGTTCCTAATGTGCACGTGTTGGAAAAAGAATTGTTAAATCAAAAGTAAAGAATCTGCATTGGATTTAAATAACATTTAAGCATTAAGGAATGTTAATATATTATATCAATAAACTTAAGTAATTTAGTTATATTTAGCAAAAAATAAGAAACATAAACTACCTACTCCAAAAGAAGTTTGACTGTAAGAAATCAGAGATTCCTTTCTTACAACAAAAATAAAAGTAGCTGAATGAAATTCTGTTGTCGGATCTGTTGATAAGGAATCACTTTATTAGTGTTGCCAGTTTCGGAGACTTAATTGCACATTTTCTTTGGTTTTAGACGTAGGAATCAAGTCTCCCCTAATATTTTTCGGTGGAATAATGAATGACTCGGTGGCGGTTCGTCAGCTCAGAAACAAGCAGTGCTGCAAAAGTTGTATAGACCTAAGTTGTAGTTAATTTTGTGTTGATTATTTTGGTATATAATGATGATATACTAAAAATTGATAGTTTTAGAGTTATAAGCAAAAAAACTGGGAAAATGTTTTTCATGTTTTATGGCTATAACTAAAATTCCAACAAAAATTATTGGTGTCAAACCTCAGATTCGTAATCAGCACCCGACAAAACAAAGAAGCAAAAAATTACAGCTCCTCCAGAGTTGGATTTTTTTTTATAAAAAACCACTTAACTAACTGGGAAAAAGCGAAAAAAAGCCAAATGAGGAAGTCGCGCCAATCGTGAGCTGGAAAAATGCAGCTCAAATGAATACAATTTTAAGCAGAGAAAGGATTGCTTTTCTCCCGCTTCGATTTGATTATTGTGTTAATTTTGGATCCTGAGGAGGGGCAAAACTTTTTGCAGCTTTGGTTTGTGTCTCTCTTAATTCTTGATTAACTTTCCGTCTTCCTTTTACATTTTTTACTACTTTTTGCCATTTTCGTTGATCACTGAATTCTCACAGTGGAAAAGTAAGCCAATTAGAATAAAAACAAAAATACAATCTTTTAAAATTTCAGGGGGCCTGTAGCTCTTATGGACGAGCCACCACAGGATCATTAGTTCGTAGATAAAATGGATTTTCCTTTTTTCGAGATATACATTTTTGAATTTTTGGTATCTATATAAATTGAGCATTATATTTCTTTTGCATATATATACATATATATTATTTCTGTTTAATATTGTTATTATTTGCCATTTAAATTTTTGTAACATAAATTGTCATTAGGCTAGAGTTAACATGGTTTTCTTAACTAGAAGTAAAAATGCTGATCCCATTTGTCTGGCACAAGACTTTGGCGAGTCACCAAGCGAAACCATGTCTAAAATGGATCTTAAAGCATTAATGTTGGCTAGTAAAGGTTATAATGAGTATGAGGCAAAGGATTTGCTAGAGGCTATTGTCGCAGATAGGGAAAAATTGGAACAAAAACTTGAGAACGAAAATAAACTTAAATTACAACTTGAGAAAGAAGAACGGGAATTTCAGTTACGGAGGGAACAAGAAGAACGCGAATTTCAGTTACGGAGGGAACAAGAAGAACGCGAATTTCAGTTACAAAAAGAGGGAAAACGAACGCGAATTTCAGTTACAAAAAGAGGGAAAACGAACGCGAATTTCAATTAGAAAAGGAAAAACTCGCACTTGGGAAAAATACGTCTTGAGGCAGAACTAGCTAGAGGTAATCAAAACCTGGTTCAAACAAGTGATCAGACCACGCGTGTAAAATCATTAGAGGAAATTGTTAGAATGGTGAGGCTTTTTAACAGTAAAAACTCCAAGCATGTCGGATGGTTGGAATTACTTTTTCTCCAGCTTGGAAAAAGCGCTTGTTAATGAGCAAGTCAGTGATGAATTTAAACCCAAGGTTTTACTTTGTTTATTGGGGGATAAAGTTTCCAATTTGCTAGTTAATTTGGAAGAAGGGGAGTTGAACAATTATGAGCCTTTGAAAAAATTGGTACTTCAAGAATATGAACCTTTTTCCGAAGTTATGTCGGGAAATTTTTCGTAAAGTAGAACGTAATCATGACGAAACCTTTACTCAGCTCGCGTCTCGTTTAACATCAATGTGGACGTATTATTGCAAATTAAGGGAGGTAAAGGACTTCGAGTTAGTAAGTCAGCTCATTGTGGCAGATAAAATGTTTCAGACCTTAGATTCTGAAACGGCGATCCATATAGGAGCACTTCAGGGCAAAAATTGGTATCGGCCAAAGGAATTAGGTAATCATTGTGATATATTCTATGCTTCCAAGGGTAAGTCCTATAATGGGTCAGTGTGAGCCAAATGGAGTGATACTGATAAGAAGGGTTTTCATGGTAATTGGGGTAAACAACCATTTAACGAGAAAAAGCCTTAGTAATTTCTTTCATAAGAAAAATTTCCATAAACAGAAAATCGCGGAAGTTAAAAAGTTAACTTGTTTTACATGCGAGTCTGAAAAACATTTTGCACAGGATAGCTCGAAAAATAAGGGAATAGACAATAAAAGGGTTAATGTTAGCAATGTCATAGCTGAGGAGACAGAAACGGAAAAAACGGAAACAGTTGCTGCTAGGCTGAATAATCCCTAGGCAGGATTATTTTGGACAAACTTTGTAAATTAGAAACGACATCTATCATTATAGATGTAAAACTAGTCAACGCACTAGTAGATTCAGGTACGGAAATTACAATTGTCAAAAGGGATTTAGTTCCGGAAATTTCAGTCAAAGGGGCTTCCACGATGTACTTTAAGGGTATTTTTAGACCAGCAGTTAAGTGTCCGTTAGTTTACGTTCCGATAGGTATTGCAAGTGGTGCACCAGCAAGTACTTTGTGCTTCAGCAGGGGTCTTGGTGGAAGATGTATTACTTCCGTCGGATGTTTTAAACATGTTGGGAGGGGTCAGGAGTGAAGAGAATTCACTGCCTCAACATTCTCAGGAACTAAGTAGGAACTCGGGAAATTTAGGTGAAATCGAAGTTTTATCTGAGACTGTAGGAGAAAGCACAGGATAATGTTATCGTTGAAGAATCTCAAAGGGAAATTACTTCATGGGGAAATGAAGTGGGAACGGTTGATTCTAAGGACTGGGAAGTAATCACTGAGACAAGGTAAAGGAAGCATGGTGACTGAGAAATTTTGCTCTGGTCAAGAGCAAGGTGCCATGTTGGCATTGGCTAAAAAGCATGCTAAAGAGGGCAAAAGTAACTGCTATGACATAGACGAACATCTATTTCATAGGGACAAAATACTCAGAGTATTGGGCAACTGGTAATTCCAAATTGTAGACAAAATTAGATAGTGGAACTTGCGCACACCTCGGTATTGAATAGTCATATGGGTCTTGGGAAGACTCGGGAACAATTTCAAAACTCATTCTTCTCGGAAGGTATGAGGGTTGACGTCAAATATTGTGACTCGGGAGAAGAATGTCAAATCACTCAAACAGTTAAGACTAGTGATAATGTACCAAGTACACCTGTGGCAGAACCTGAATTGTCAGGGCAGGTGGGGAAAATAGATCTAGTTGGTTTGATCGACCCTTTGACATGTGTCTTATGGATAGTGGATCAACACACTAGGTGGGGCGAGACCACACCATTGACTAGTCTTAAGGATCAAGTAACCTGTGAAGTTTCATTAAGCATCTTTTCGAAGACAGGTAAATGTTAGATAATAGCGTTATTTCCAAAACCAAACTGAGCAAAAAGTTTGAGGAAGCTGCGGAACAAACAAAGTTTGTTTAGGCCGTAAAACAAAGGCAAACCACATTTTGTCACAAGTCAAGGTCATCTAACAAAATCTGGGATCCAGGGATTTCAGAACAAATTATGTCAAATGCTATTTCGTAATTTTAACATGTTCATTTTGGTGTCATAATTTAAAGAAAAACGCTAACGTACATAAAACGTTTCGGAATAATTCAATATTTAATCATTTTGTCAGTTAGGCATAATTTAAGTATAAAACACATTGTTGAGTGGCGTTTTAGTAGAAATAGAGAAGCGAACTGTTTGCGTTTCGAATTTCTTTTATTCTGCTTGCGCATTAGCGTAATGGCTCTCTCTTCACGAGAGGTTACAAGGGTTGCCAGTTGGCGGAAAGTTCCGTCGCCAAAGTTGGCGAGCGCGACACAATACGGAACATCCCGCGCGGCGTTGAAATATTTTACATATTTCAAATAGAAAATAACATTATACAAAATAAACGCAAGAAAAATTAATTAATTACAAAGTTACAGTTGCTTGAGAATACACACACACAAAAAGGAAATACAATTGACATTGGAAACAATTAGTTATTTTGCAGGAGATTGTCCTTTATTGGTAAAATACCAATTTTTGATAGTGGTCTCCTGTAGCTACCCTTGGACGTGCGTACGTCCACTACTCTGATGTTTCCATCAGGGCCTGGAATCGACTTAATAATCCTACCTATCACCCAACTACAGGTAGGGAGTTGAGGGTCTTGAATCAAAACCATCATACCAGGAATAACACTAGGCTGTTTAAATAACCATTTCGTGCGCTGTTGTAAATTACTTAAATAGCTGTTTTGCCAGCGTTTCCATATGTGATTTGTACATATTTCTGCGTTTTCTGCCATTTATTAAGAAGGTTGTCCTTCTTGTCAGTTACGTCAGGTTCAGGGATAGCACTTATGGGCTTTCCTATCAGGAAATGGCCTGGAGTTAATACTTGGAAATCGTCTGTATCAGTTGATAAGGGAGTGAGAGGTTGCGAATTGAGGATGCCCTCAATTTGAACTATTACAGTTAAGAATTCCTCTAGCGTTAATTTTGAGGAGCCTACCACTCTTTTGAGGTGATACTTAAAGGAACTCCTTTAACTCCTGCTTCCCAGAGGCCACCAAAATTGGGTGCCCTAGGCGGCAAAAATTTCCATTTGATGCCCTCTGAGGCTAACAGGTTTGCAATGGTTTCATTTTTTATGACAAGTTTGTATATACGTTTTAGTTCTGCTGAAGCACCTGTAAAATTCGTAGCATTATCACTAAAGAGAATTGAATTTTTGCCACGGCGTGCAAAAAATCTTTTTAAAGTAGCAATTATAGCGTCGGCAGTCAAATCTGAAACAAAGTCTATGTGAACTGCTTTAGTTGCCATACAGACAAATGTGACAACATAGACTTTTTGATATGTGCTCTTTCTCTGTCCCTTATATTGGATTAGAAATGGACCACATAAATCTAGTTCTGCGTTTTGAAAAGACGAACTTGGCGTTACTCTCTCTGGAGGCAGATCCCCCATAATCTGATTGGCCATAACTGGCTTATTTTTAAAGCATTCTACACATTCATGAACGACCCTTCGTGCTATGCTTCTGCCACCAAGAGGCCAATATTTTAAGCGTACCATATTTAATAAGGCTTGTTGACCTACATGAAAATCTCTTTTGTGATAGTACTGAAATATGAGTTTGACTAACTTATTACGAGCAAGCAGAATAATGGGATGCTTTTGGTTGCAACTGACATTAGAGTAAGAAATTCTACCCCCTACCCTAATACAACCATCTTTATCAATAAAAGGATTAAGAAATTTTAGCTTACTTGACTGGAAAACCGGTGATCCCTTTTTTAAACAAGCTATCTCTGGAGCAAAGTATCTTGCCTGAAAATGGTTAATAAGAAATATTTCTGCCTTACCATATTCTTCAAGAGTGAGTGAATCCCTTTGTTTTACACCAGATTTACAATTAGTAATAAACCTGAAAATAAAGGCTAGAATACTAATTAATTTATGAAAGTTATTAGTGAGATCAAGTAAACTATCTATGAAATTAGAGTCAATATTTAATTTTAGAGTCAGTTTAGGAATCGTTTTAAGTTCGTTGGAATAGCACTCATCTGTCACAAAACTGGAAACCCGTAAGCTGTCGGGAGTAGATGCAGTTAAATTCTCCAAATCTGGACCTTTCCACCACAAATCGTTAGCTGCAAGTGCCTTTACATCCAGTCCACGAGAAATGAGATCGGCAGGGTTGCACTCTGATGGGATATACTTCCACTGGAAATCCTTGGTTAACTGCTGGATCTGGGACACACGATTACTGACCAAGGTCTTGAGAAGGTTTGAAGGGATATTAATCCACGCGAGAGCAATTGTAGAATCCGACCACAATTGCACGGACTCTATCTGCATTTTTAGAGCTGATATGACTTTGTGAGTAAGCTTCGACAGAAGAAGACGCGTTCAGTTCGAGCCTCGGTATCGTCATGATGTTGGTTGGTGCGACTCGTGACTTGCTGCAAAGAAGTCGACAGTTTGATTCCTCGTCGATGGGCACTGTTTGAAAATAAATAATAGCCCCATAGCCTTTTGAAGAAGCATCAGCGAAACCGTGAAGTATTACACGGATGGCATTGGTCTTAAGAAAGCATCTGGGTATCTTAATTTTCTCCAAGTCAGGCAGTGTCTTAATAAAGTTCTCCCATTGTTGCGAAATGTCTGGAGGAAGTATTTCATACCAGTCTAATTTTAACAACCAGAGTTGCTGCATAAAAATCTTGGCCTTAGAGATGACAGGACCAAGAAGTCCAACTGGATCATAAATTCGTGCGATCTGGGACAGGACGTCTCGTTTCATATAGCTGTGATTAATGTTCACGTTGGCTTTATAAGTAAAGGTATCACTTACACTGTTCCAAATCATGCCCAGAGTCTTTACCTGTATTTCTTCGGAATTTCTGTCAAGTGGAAATTCTTGCGCAGTGGTTGGAGAATAGCTTGAACACCACTTATGTAGCGTCATTCCTCCTCTTTGAAGAAGTTGCCTTAATTCTGACTGGATAGTCTCAAATTCTGTAAATTCGGATGAGCAATCAATGAGGCAATCATCCATATCAAAATCTTGAAGTAAGACCTTGGAAGCCAATGGAGAGTTATTTTCTTCATCCAAAGCGAGTTGTTGCAAAACTTTCGTTGCCAAATATGGAGCACTTGCCGTCCCGTATGTGACGGTTCGTAATTCATAAATTTTAGTAGGAGATGACTTGCTGTTTTTCCACAAGATTTTTTGAAGCCTAGTCTGAGATTCATTTAACTCAATCATTCTGAACATCTGCTTTATGTCGGCGGTGAAGGCATAAATGTGCTTGCTGAATCTAAATAGAATCTAGAATAGGTCTTCCTGAAGCACACCTCCCTTGTACAATAAATCATTCAAGGAATAACCACTACTAGTTTTAGAACTAGCGTTGAATACGACTCGTAACTTAGTCGTTTTGTTATCTGGTCGTAAAATGCCGTGATGAGGGAGATAATACCCTGCATCTAAATCAGTATCTTCCTTCACTTCTTCCATGTGATGCAAAGATTCGTATTCATTTAGAAAATCTGAGTACAGCGCTTTCATAGTAGGATCGCGTTCTAAGCGTGTCCATAGCTGACCTAATCTTTTAGATGCAATCATCTTAGAGTTCCCCAACATCGTTTCAGGGAATTCTGGTTTCAAGGGCATAAAAACAACATATTTGCCATCTGCTTTCCTAAAATGTGTTTTTGCGAAATGTTCGTTGCAATAATTTATTTCTTCACTATTGCAAATTTTTTGAGAATCGATATCTTCTATTTCCCAGAAATTAGTAAGCGTTTTGTTTAAAGCTTCTAAGTTTTTAGTCAAAAAACAATATTTTGTAGAAATATCAAAATTATCGTCTGAAATGTTACCCGAAACTAGATATCCGAAACAGCTAGATTGCAAAAACAAGTTATTCCCAATTTTAATTTTATCTTTTTCTAAGAACGCGAAGAATAATTCTGCGCCTAACAAAAGATCAACCTTTTGAGGAATAAAAAAAGTTGGATCGGCTAGCTGCACATTATTAGGAATATTCCAGTGTGCTACATTAATTTTCTTAAAAGGAGAGAGATGAATAATTTTTGGAACGAGCAAAAAATCAATATGCCATTGTGAATCATTCTTTGCATTTGAGATTTGAGCGGAAATCCTTCTGTTTATATTAATCGATGCGTCATTCAAGCCACAGATTGGAATATTTACTTTTTGTTTCTTTAAACCAAGAACATTAGCTGCGTTTGAGCTTATGAACGATGATTCTGAGGCGCAATCGAGGATTGCACGTAAAGGTCTTCTAATTCCTTGGGAATTTTTGACATAGATTATCGCTGAATTAATTAAAACACTCTTGCAATTTCCATTTGTATGGAATGAAGCGCGAGAATGTTCCAAAAAAGAATTTGATTCTGAGTTATTTACGACTTCCTATACCGAACACACATCTGTCGGCGAAGCGATTGGGGGCGCGAGTGAAGGGGGAGGGGAAACGTTGAGATCAGTTTGCAGGCGTTAAATATTTATGAAGCAATGTATGATGTTTTTTCTTGCAGACAAAACAAGATCCTTTAGAATTGCAGGCGGAAATAACATGAAATTCACTCAGACAGTTCAAGCAAGCTCGAAGTTTTTTTACCAAATCAGTTCTATCTGACAATTTCATGACCTTGAATTTATCGCAGTGATACAATGAATGAGTTTGATTATTGCAAGCACCACATTTTTTTTGGTTTATTAATAAAAAAGGATTTTGATCGCTCAGAATTTGATTTCGTAGGATTGTTGGTATGAATGCTGCGCAAGATTTGGTATCTTCTTTCTAGAAATTCCAAACACGCATCAAAATCGGGTACTTCATTATCTTTTAATGTTAATTCGAATTGTTTGCTTGTTTCTCAATCTAGTTTATCCAGAACCACATTTAATAATAACGCGTTTGACAATTTATCTCTTTCGAAGTCTAAGATTTTTAACGATCTAAGATTTTTCTTAACATTATCTAATAGGATGAGTAAATCTTCAGAAGATTCGCGTTTCATAACCTGCAAATTGAGTATATTTTTGATATGACAGTCTACAATAACTCTTTTGTTTTCGTACCTTTGTTCAAGAGCTTTAAATAGAGAAGAAAAATCATCATCGGCAGTTTCAATTATTTTAGCTTCTTTTTTCAAAGAACCGCGTAAATAATGGAGCTTTTCATTATCAGAAAGTTGAGAATTTTCATTTATGAGGTCGCTAAATTGAGTTTTAAATAAATTCCATTCCTCAAACCTCCCGCAAAAAGTCGGAAGAGGAATTTTTGGGAGTTTTATTGGAGCTCCTTTAGACTGGTTGGGTAATGACACAGATTCTACATTATGTTTTAACTGATTTATAGAGATTTTCAAACTTACCTCTAAATTAAGAAGATCGTCCTCCACTGAATCAAGTGCTGACTCTACTTCAGTGAATTCAGTTTGGTTGGTAATTTTATAATAATCATTCTTCAGTAGTTCAAATTTCTCTTGTAATTTTGACACTATGTGCAATTGAGCTTGTAGTTTTGGGATGGAATATTCATTCTTTTCCACAAGAGCGTTGACCAATTTTGTTATTTGGCTTTTGATGTTACCGCGTTTGCGGTTTAATGTAGTTATTTCTGTTTCGCTTGTCATGATTAAACGAAACTTGGTGTATCCACTGGTGAATAAGTTGTTTATCAAAATATAAACAAAGTGTATAGCGTTTATTCCATAGGGGAACTGGTCGAGGGGAACTGGGAGGCGGACCATTATGTTGAGTGGCGTTTTAGTAGAAATAGAGGAAGCGGCTGCTTGCGCATTAGCTCTCTATTCACGAGAGGTTACAAGGGTTGCCAGTTGGCGGAGAGTTCCGTCGCCAAAGTTGGCGAGCGCGACACAATACGGAACACACATCATGTGTATAGTCTAAAGGAGCTCCAATAAAACTCCCAAAAATTCCTCTTCCGACTTTTTGCGGGAGGTTTGAGGAATGGATTTAATTAGAAATAGTTGATTCATCAAAGACTAATTTGTTATTTTGTCATTTAACTGTGATTCATTTAAATGTAGGGGAACAAAAGTGTTCAAGAAAAGAAAGAAACGGATGTTATTCAGAATGGTTAATTTCTTTTTGTTATTCAGTGTTGAACTATGAATGTTCTTCTCTAATGCATTTTGGTTTGAAGTTATTTTATTTGGTTCTTTGTAATATTGGTTAATATTCTTATTCACGTTTTGTTTTTAATGAAGAATTCAGAAATAAGTTTTTGACGTGTTCAATGAATCCAGTTTTCAATATTTTATTTGAATGTTAATTACGTGCCATACTATTGAAAAATGTCAAGAAATATTATTTCAGTTTTGAAAATTAAGGTAAATTTGTGAATCAGTTTAGCATCAGATAAATAACTTTGATAATTGAAATTGACAAATGTGGCAGCAGTCACTCTGATGGAGTAGACATCAGGTAACACCTGGTTATGGTGTTGTGCATGGTGCAACCGCTCTATGTGGTTATGTGACTTTCATGAAAGAACTGTTCCAATTTTAAAGAAAGTGACTCTACACTCAATTGAGCAATTGATTTAGTGACAATTTCATCTTACTGCACACCAGTCGTATGTGAGTAGCACAAAAGGTGTTGAGATATTATCCAAGTCAAGATGGATAAACTACTTGTATGTAGTGTTATTTTTGATATCATGGGTCATGCTACATGTAATTTTGATATACGTTTTCTTTTCATTTGCAATAAGTAACTTTATTTTGCAATTTTGATATATGTATGGGTTTATTCTTTTTGTATTTTCTGTAACATTGATTGGTGTTTCGTAGATATATATATGTGTGTGTGTTTGAATATTATGTAATTTTGTGGTATGTTATAAAATCAGCCTCCATGGGCTAATTTTATATTTAGGTGGGGTGTGTAATAGGGTGGATCGAAAATTCAAAGTGTGGATAAAATAATCGGCATAGGGTGCAAAAGTTGTCTTTTAAGTGTACTAGCATATATGCAAAATTTTTTCAACTTTGTTTAATATCTTTCGGTGCCCCCCAAACGCTTACATACTTGCAAAAAAAAAAAACCCGTTTTTTATGCAAATTTCGAATTAAAAATCAAAAATGTGTTAAAGAAACGATTTTACAGGGAGAAATGTAGAGGAGAGGGCGAAAGAATGATAAAAAAATACCAGCAAAAATTGGAAAATTATCGTACTGAAAAAATACCGTGTTTGTTCGTTATCACATTTTGTAAGTGTACAAATTTCGATACATGTAAATTCCAAAAAGACATGAACATTTCACTTGCTGAGCGATTGTTTATAAAAGATCGAATATTAGAAAGGAAAATGGTTATGGGAGAAGTGGAAGTAATTGCTACTGAAGAAAAGAGAAAAGGAAAAAAGAAAACAGATGGAAGACAAAAGAATAAAACGTAAAATGGTTAAAACTGATGCTGCTCATGCTCAATCAATGGAGC
This sequence comes from Araneus ventricosus, assembly GCA_013235015.1. Taxonomy (NCBI): domain Eukaryota; kingdom Metazoa; phylum Arthropoda; class Arachnida; order Araneae; family Araneidae; genus Araneus; species Araneus ventricosus. Next base: position 795,793 of record BGPR01000256.1, read on the forward strand.
TACTTGAGTTCAACACTATGTCTTCGTCCTTGTATACAGATACGGATGGATGTATAGATACGGATGGATTACCTTAGAATAGCAATCATAAAATCGTTTAGATTTCCCTACCTTAGCAATTGAATGTGATCGATACGGAATTTCAGATAGAACAGCTACTTCATTTGCCAGTGCTGTTCTACAAGACATTGGAATTGTACACGAAGGAGACGCTTCGCATGTGGTAGATCGCAATAAAATTCGTAGACAGCATAGAAAGCTTTAAAATGCAGTTGCAAAGTCAACTAAGTTAACAGTGTCTTGGTCTCTTTTAACCGGATTATATTTCAATGGGAGGAAAGGCAACACAAAAGTGCTAATTAAGAAGGACACAAAGTACTACCCAAAGACCACGAAGGAGGAGCATTACACTTTTGTAAACGAACCTACCTGTGTATATCGGACATGTTACTGCTGCAACAGGAGGAGCTAAAGCCATAAAAGAAGCAATACTCAATTTTTTTGGAACACATAATATGCGATTAAATGGGCTAACAGTGATTGGATGCGATGGAACAAATGTTAATACTGGGCACAAGGGAGGTATTGTTCGCTTGATGGAACTGGCCTCCATAGACCATTACAATGGTGAATTTGTTTGCTTCAAACAAATGAGTTACCTCTCCGTCATCTACCAAATTCTTTGGATGGGCAACAGCTAATCCTAAAGAATTTTGTCGACCACTTGTTAAAGAAGTCAAAACCTACAAAGAGCTACCTGTAGCTCCTTTTCTTCAATAAGTGTGGAGAATATGCCACATAATATAGATAGAATGGTTGTCAGCAATATCTATATGATATTTGCCTAGCGATATCACGCAGTGAATGTTATTCTGACCTGGCATTAAGAAAACCTGGTCCAGTTGTTCACTCAAGGTGGCTAACAATTGCAGGTAGAATTTAAGGTTATATGTGGTCACAGAAAAACCATCTGACAATCTTATTATTCTTGTAACATATATTATGAAGGTATATGCAACCTGTATGGTTCCATGTCAAGACAAAGCCCTCCATAACAGAAGGAGCGCTGCATATTTGGAGACTTATTTCATTTTTTAGATATTTCGAACCCAATTTAAGAAATATAATACACTTTTATTCAACGAAATAGCTTCTTTTGTCATCCAGAAAATTTGCTATTGTCAATTCTCACAGATAACAGAGAGAATATAAGGTCTTTAGCACTACGAAAACTAATTTGTGCTAGAAATGAAAACAGAGGATCATCAAAATAAGAATTTTTCAAGTACCCAAAATAGACTTTAAAGCAAAGGATTTTTTTGCACTTATTAACTGGCAACGAGTTGGACATTTGAACCACCTCTTTTGATGAATGTGCCATTTAAATAAATAGAGGACATAGAAAATATCTATGCCATACCCAAGCTGTAGAAAGGTGTTTTCGCATAGTGTTTGAAGCGTCGGAAAGTGTATATGGAGAAAAGAAGAGACACGGCTTCATATTGAATAGAATACAATCAAAAAGTCTTACCAAGCATTATAATACCAAAAAGGATTACATCCTTTAGAAATATGTAAATCGTCAAACTAATAGAATTTAACAAAATCTATGATTTAAGTTCATTTTTTATAAGTTTTGTGATTTATTGCTTTGACTATTAAATTTATACTTCATGTATTATTATAAAATTATAATTATTTATAAGTTTATACTTTAATACTTGAATAATCTGCCAATTTTTGAAATATTTTTCATTAATTCACAATTTTTAATAGATATCTGTAAAAATGTCAATTTTTAACCACCGCCACCAGAAGATATGAATGAACTTCAATAATAATAAAAAAACGCAAACGAATATACCCAAAACAAAACTTTTCTTACCCGGCGCTAAAGGAAATTTTGAAAAAATATTTTTTTATAAATTCCCCCCTCCCCCCCTCAAATGCCATTTTTAACTATTTTTGGGGCAGTGGAAGATATGAATGGATTTCAATAAAAAAATATATGTAAACTAATATACCTAAGACAGAACTTTTCCACAGCATGCCAAAAATAATTTCAAAACAAAACAAAAAAAATTGTAAATTTTCATAATAAATAAAATTTTTAACTATTTTTGAGACGTTTGGGACACCGGAAGATATAAATGAATTTCAATAAAAAAAATTATATAAACTAATATACTTAAGCAGGGTTCATACACATTTCCTTAAAAGAAAATCAAGGACTTTTAAGGACTAAAATACCAAAAAATAAGGACCTCTAAATTGAATAAACTTAACGAATTGTCGCACGCATTTTTAAATAAAATGTCTCGTTTTTGAAAATTCGACTTTTTAGATGATAAAGTATAATATAAAACATAGAAGATACATTACAAATTTAACACAACAAAAACTCTTAAAAATATGAGTTAATAAATTGATGAAAAAACCCATGAAACTGGTAATCAAATTAAATATCTTTTAATTCCAAACATTTTTCATTCAATTTTACATCCAAGGTATTTATTTAAATTTTTTTCAGCAATTGTTTTTCTTAGTTCATGCGATTGAATAAATAAATTTATGTCCTTTGACTTTTCAGCCTCATTAGTTAAATCATTTGCTTTCCCATTTGTTTGGTGTATTTGGTTTGGAACATTTTCTTTTGTTTTAAAAAATCTATTTCCTCCTAGAGCTTTTCGTTTCAGTTGTTTTGTTTCAGTCTTTTCTTCGGATCTTTCACTTTCTAAATACTGCATGTATTTTGCTCTAGCTGAGGTGGCAAAAAGTAAGGACTTTTTAAAAATGGGGCATAAAAATAAGGATTTGTAAGGACTTTTAAGGACGCGTACGAACCCTGCTTAAGACACAACTTTCCCGCCCCATGCCAAAAAGAATTTAAAAAAAAATCCTATACTTTTCGAAGTGTATTTTTCTGTGTGTACTTTTCGAAGTGTAAGAATCCTATACTTTAAGTGGAGTTCTGTGTTGGCAGCCGATGAGTGAAGTCTCATGTAAAACAGGCAGTTCTCGTTCGCAGACCAAGGGGTCTTGGCGAAGTCTGGCGAGTGTTTGCCATAAAGATATCGATATAGAGTATCGTAATGCTTTAATATTTGAATAGCAGCCGAGACGGTTAACCGAGTGTACTGAAAATGTGTTTCTTGTAAATAGTTCATTATCGTATGTGTTCTTCGTTGTCTACGCGTCCCTTAGAGAAATATGAATAAAAACTGGGACTTGCAAATTTTGTAGTTTTTTTTACTGTCTCCATCCCTCACATCAAAAGAAATCCCACGTCAGGATCTCACAAAACGTATCGAAGGTTTTTTTTGATACTGCTGCACTGACATGCGAAATAACTTTGAAATTTCTCTTGAATTCACTAAATAATTAGAAGTCTGGTATTAATATATAAGATCTTTAGTTGAAGATAAGGTTTTGAAGAAGAGAGGGCTTGCCCAAAGAAGAAACCATTAATGTGCAATTGCTAACCTTTTATATTATAATAATTTAATAATGTCTATGAAACTAATCTAATTTGCTTCTTTAAGTAAATACTCGATTTTTTAACCCCTGTTAAAATCGCTACATTTCGAAACATTCTTGAGCACATAGTGTTTCAAAAGTTTCTCAATAAGCAAGCAACTGACTTCTTAAAATGCAACTATGCTTTTACTACCATTTGCATTTTTTCCCAATCAAACAGCTAAGGAAGTAAGAGCTTAAAAAAAGAAAGAAATTGAATCAGTGAGGAGAGCACAAGTCCAAGTACCGCTATTTTTTAAAAATATGAATTGGTTCGATACATGTAGATTTAAGCATTAAGTGAAATAGCAGTATATACCAGGCTTCTTTTATTGGTTCCAGGCACGTTTTAAATTTCAATGAGTATAAAAGAACAGTACCTATCCAAAATTAAACCTTGACTATCTTGAATTGAGAATTTTGGAAGAGTATCGTTCTTCCCACCGATTCAATTATAGACGATGCTTTGTAAGATTTTAAAAGTATTCAGTGTTGATTGACCTTATTTTATGTACAAAAGAATACAAGCGCAGTAATATTTACTTCATAACTTTAGAAACAAACCTGATATTTTTTTTAGAAAATACACAACTCAATAAATATTTTATAAAATAATTTATTAACAAATATATACATTACAATAAATGCCAAACTATTTATGTACATTTGAAAATATCTTCCTTACATCCAGAAGATTACTCTCGACTAAACGATGCAGAATTAATTGTATTAACATCATTACAATAGTTTCACTTTCTCATATTTCAATCACCAGCAAAACATGATCGATTAGTAAACACAGATGCAAATTTTATAGTTAATTTAGTAAACTGAAAACGAAGTTGGAAGAATTTTATATGACAGAATACAAATACAAGAGCTTAATTCATGAAAGGTACTTTCGTTATTTGTGTGCAATGGTAAGCCAATTCTTAAAGTATAAATTTTGACTGAAGACTAACCAGTTTAGTTATTCCAAAAATAGTATGTAAATAAATAAGGAAGAAAAGTAATAAGACACAAATTAACATAATTTTAAATCAGTTGCGAAAAGGTGAATAAACAGTTTGTAGAAATCTATTTTATTTTGTTTTTTAGATCTATAGAAGACATTTTTAGAAAGATACCAAAGAAAAGAGAAAATGACTATTTGTAATTGAAAAAATGTGAATCTGAAACTATTTTTTAAATAATAGTAATAACCAGTTCTAAAAATACATAATTTACAAATAAAACACATGGTTGTCCCATACAGAGCAAACTAAATTATGTACAAATATAGTGGGAAATATGCAAAGTGGAGATGATAAAAAATAAATGTTTAATTTAACGCTACTTTGATAAAGAAAAAAATTCAAAGAATGCAAAAATAAAGTTGTGACCAATACCTGAATGCATATAACAATGGAATTTTCCTTAATGTTTAACAAATATTACTTTATATTTTAGTTAAAACGACGACCGTTAAAATAAAGATAAAAATTAACATGACTTTGGTGCTGTGTGAAAGCCTACAGTTAATCATACTAATTGTAATAGGAGCACGATAGAAGTAATTAATTATACTAAGGAAAAGGATTATAATCGTTCAACAGGAATATTTTTTTAAATACAATATTTACAACATGAACTGAAAATAGTTTAGAATCTTAGCGAGTTATCTCAACTTTTTTAGTTTTAAAAGGAGTTATTTAAGAAACAATTAATAGTTGGATGAAGTTGTTTATTAATTGTTGCATTGTCCCTTAAAAATAATGAAATAGTACATAGCTATAGTGCTAAAACATAACTGAATAATAATCACAATGCAAAGAACGAAGTAGAATAAAATAATTTGAAACATTACATTTAAGTTATCACACAATACATTCAACAAACAGAACACAACAAAAACACTTCACAGCAATTTATTGAATTACCGCTGATTCGCGGTTGCCTTAAGTCATAAATAAACAATTAAATTCCTAGAAACAGTCGACATTACTGTAGATCAATTAATCTAACAGTATTGCGTATTCACTAAAGAATTTTAGAGAATTAGAAAAAAGTTCCTAAAACAAACCAAGAGTGTAAGAGACGGGATTTTTGATATAATTTGTGAAGTATGGAAGGTGGGCTTCTTCAAGATGAGAAAGTTTCGTACAAGTTGTGTACTCAAATTCATTTTTAAGAATAATTTTTATGCATGTGCAATACGATACTTGCATTGCATTATTTTCGGTTTTAAGCAGAAATCCAACAGAACCAAAAGGCAATTTTTCAAGTGTATGACAAAGAATTAACTGCTAATTACAGCTGAGAGCAGCATGTTTCGGTTTCAAAACATGAAAAATGTAAGATTAAGAAATGAAGCGAATTTTAACACATTATTCTTCCATTTTCTTTCACTACATACAGTTTGAGCCAGATGTAAATGCATGATATATTTTAAGAAATTTTCATTCTACATACAATTATCTTTATATACCAATAATCGTTGTAAAGTTGTTGTATTGAACTATTATTATGCAAATGATACTCCACATAATAGTGAATTACCTGTAGAGTAACCATGGTCATACATGTTTGATGGAAATTCTTAATTCTGCAAATATTCGCTATTAAAACAGAAGTTAATCATTTAAGTGTGGCCTTTTTTCCCACTTTTTAGCTTGATGTTATAAGCAACCAAATTATTCACAATGTTTTTACAAATAAGAAAAAGATGAATATCATGCACCATACTACATTTTATAACTTCAATAAGAATAGACCTTTTCGTCAAAACCATTGGTACTGAACTCATAACATTTAATGTGCTGCATACAAGTACCTCTAGAATGCATTTATCAAGAGATTTACTCTTAAATTTCTTTACATTTATGAACATAATCGAATCTAAATTTTTACTTGTAGTATTTCCTAAGTACATAAGATGAGAAAGATGATTTATTTTTAACATTTCAGATGATTGAAAAGCTCATTTCAAAAAAGTAAGACTAGTTTTAGCAACATGTAAAACAACCCACTAGAGCGTTTCCCATTTCAAACAGTGCAAATAACAACAAAGACATATTCTAAATATTATTGCATGCATAGTATAAGGTGAACATATGATTCATTCTTAGGAAATAAGCTTTCAAGAAAATAATGCATTAATACCCAATGGCAGATGTTCTATAACATCACATTTCTTTTAAAAAAAGGGAAAATCACAAACTACCCACATTATTGAACCTCTTCAGTTTTTCGGGAAAATTGTCTTTATACAGAACAGGATCTGCGCGAAATTCAACGGTTTTGAGCGTCATTACACCATATATTTCAGCGAATCTGTTAATACATTCAGAACGTTCTGCCATATGAATAACATCAGCTGATAACATTTCAACATTAGTACATTCCGGGCATTTAAATTTCTTTCTTGGAGTTACTTTTATGGGCGCTTTTCCTGTAACATTCGCTACTAAGAAGTTCATAGCAATATCCTCACAATTCATGTGATCATCAACCCACTCTTTAATATCTCCAGGCATCGAATTAGTATAGAGATAACTGTAAAACTAAAAACAAAAGTTTTTACAAACTTTCTAATTAAATCATATATAAACATATACAGACATGACACAGTCTTCGAACATAAAAAGCTGAACTTCATAAATACGGAATCGTATCAAGCATAAACACCGAGAAGTAAAATAAGTATGATTAATTGAACAATAAATGAATAAATTAATACAAAAAGTGCTTGAAATATTAAAAATACTGTAGAATTTTTATTTAAAAGAAAATAAATGGGTGAAAAATGAATTCCGTATAAAGTTTAGTTAAAATAAAAACTATGGCAAAAATTATCTCGCTAAAAAATATTGGCCATATAAAAACTTTTTTTGATTATACTTAATTATAAAGACTTTTGTTTCTCTTTTTTTCAGCTAACAGTTCAAGCTTTCTTTTATGTTTCAGTCTGTTATTTTCCTTCATTTTCTGAATTTTGCTCTCTTTCTTTGATTGGGTTTTTTTCTTTAATTTTATCTCATAGCTATTTTCTTACTATCAAGTTCCTCCTAGTACCATTTGCCTGATGACCTTATATTTTTGCACGTTACTATCAATAACCACGCAAAAAATCCTTTTTTTTAAATATTCAAAAGCAGACTATTTTTTGCTCATCATTTTGCATTTAACACTCTAAATTGCAGAATACATTTCAATATACATTCTTTCTGATCTTTTATCGATAAAATCCGAGATTAATTTGAATGCGTACACGGAGCAGTTTTTGTTTGCGTGCTATTCACGTCTTTTGTGAGAACAACCCCTCCCTTCTCCCAACGCATTATCAAAACTTTTAATGCAGATTTGCATCGATCCCAAGAATGATAAAATTCGATGCCGAAAAAGCGGAAATCCGCGTTTCCGCGGAAATGTGTCATGTCTGCATATAATACAATTCTAGGTAAGTTCATATAATTTGACTTTCACAGGATGAAATGTTCAAATATATAGGCGATAAAAGACAAATCTTTAAAAATACACTTTATACAAAACTTAAGCAATTTTCGTAAAATGTGAAAAATTTGGAGTTAATATGTATACAATGGTTCACAATCAGTTGTGGAGAATCGTGGAAACCCATATTTACAGCGGAGATTCGGTCACGAGGGCATTTAGGAAGCGAACCAGAAATTGCTGAAGACGAAAAAGATTTCAGCTAACCCTGTTTCACAGAAAGCTGATAATTATTTCAAACTTTCACCAATTGTTCTATGTGCTGTGAGCAATATGTAAGTGCATTTTCGTACAAATAGTACGCATATTCGGAAGATATAAAGGTTTACGAAACTTATAGAATACATAGCAATATGTCAGCTACTTAAGATTTGAAGTCAATACTTTTGAATATTCAAGGAACTAACTTTTAACTGCGCATGTGAGAAACATAGCATAATTTTTCTTTCATAATGTCAAAGCCAGATATATAGGGGAGCTCATATAAAAAATTCATTTGAATACCGTTAATATTCAGAAAGATGTATGCATTGTACCAAACAGGAATTCAACTGCTCTCTAAAAGAAGTAAATGATGAGGGTTTTTCACAAACTGATATAAATTAAACTTGAATTTTCGAATAGTAATCGTCAAACTGTAATTTAAATTGTGCACTTAATTTATAAGTATGCATTGGTATTCAGCATATTCAACATTTATACAAATCAATAAAACTACTTGCATTATGAATAAAATACAGGAATGCTATGTTTAATTTAAGACATTCCCCTTTAACAAATCTAAAATATCTTATAGTAAATTCTACGTAAATAATATAAGAATATTAAATATCACATGTTGTTAAAACAATCCAAAAAGAAATACCCTTGGCCATAGAATGGTCTATATTTAGAATGAAAAATTAACTAATTTTTGGTAGCGTATGTTAAACTATATAGAGGACTTCATACAGAACAATGGCCTTTCAGAAGCAAGGCAAATTACTTTTCAGTGTAATATAAGCAACATTATAGCATAAATTACCAACTATACTATTGTATAAGCATCCTAGCATGTATATGTATAGCAGCTTTATACCTTCATATTAAATTCCTCATAAACCCTTACCCAATTTTACTTCGGTTGGACTATGTTTTTTAAGTAAAAGTCTGATAATCATTTACATTTCAGTAAATTTTTGAAAGGAAAATTTTATTTTTTAATTATTATTCAGTTATTAATTATATATAATATTCCAAGCATATTTTTCAAAAATTGAACACACATGATTAACCCTATGAGCCCCATCCCGCCCCATTCGACAGAGGCCGGACTCGGGCGGTTTCGGGTACCTGAGTGAATTTTACGGGAGAAAAGTGGTTAATTTCTTTGTTGACAATTGATCGCCCAAACTTGGGTGTCGTCATCCTGGAATTTCTGTAAAGAAAGGAAGGATTTCATTCTGTTTTCGTGAACGAAAATTTACTTCAGTTTTTGAGGTACTGGAATTCTCACTCTAGCTGGGTTCAGAGAGTTAATAATGGTAATTCACAGCAGAAAATTGAACTTTCAGCATGCATTGAAGCATTAATAATATAGTGGGAAATGCTACTAATTATTTATATTACAGAAGGTTCGAAATATATTATGTATAAAAATAAACTTTTTCTAAATGCAGCTTTAATATTAAAATATTTAATTGTTTTTAAAATTTGTAGAATAGCAGATGTCTGTGTACTTTGTGATGCACAAAGTGAGAAGTGAACGGTTTTAAAAAGAAAATTCAAGCAACTTGAATCCTAAAATATTATATACAAATCGCTGTTTTTTAAATAAAAATTGAGTGAGTTAGAAGTATGAAAAGAAAATGAAATTCACATTGCAATGTCCAAACTTTAAAAGAATTCAATTCATAGTTTCAGCAATCCTTTAGGTATTAATTAAACTTCAATTAACTTGTGCATTCTAAAAATAATCGGAATGCAGGTTTTTATAGCAATGCAGTTTTTAGAAACAAGGTTATAAAATTGGTCGAATTTTGTTTAATCTGCCAACTAATTACACAGCAGAAAAAGTCAGTTTTTATAATTTATTCCATATCGTAATATTTAATCTATTTTTTTTTCTCCTAAAAAATTAGTGAATTTTAGGAGAAAAGATAAAATAAAACTGTGACACAAAGCCATTTCCAGCAATCAAACACAACAAACGGCAAAAAGGAGCCTGTAAAGTTTGCAAACAATCTTTCGGGACACCGTGTATATAAAAATTTTCATATTATGACCACAATAATTATGTACTGAATTTGAATAGACAGTTCATAGTATTTATGAGGGTATATCAGAAAGTTATGTTCCCTATTTTTGTCATGAAATATATTGTTTATATCATCGTGAATAGATGACGATAGTGTTTCATAATAGTTAAAAGTTTCTATATTATTTATTCTGTCTAGAACAATCAATGCGTACGCACTTGACATATATTTAAAATGGCAAACAGACTGAGCGAATGGTTCAAGAAAGAAGTGCTATCAGTAATTCGCTTTTTTGCTTAAAAATTTAAACCTTCTTTCACATCAAAAAAGTTTTCCAATATGTTGAGCTAAAAGGAGTTTAATTTATATATTTGAGATAAAGAGAGAGATACATAAAACTTTTTAAAGATTTTTACTGCCCTTTCTATTTTTTTTTCAAACAGGAAGCAGAGTTGTTTTATATAACTAACTATAAGTTTCCAAACTCTCAGAAGTTTAAATCATTTCTGTGAAAGAGTATTAATGAAATGAGTATACTCTCATCTTGCTTGGAATTTTCTAAGACGCAAAATGGAGCTTTAATGTAAAGAGAAAACATCAAAATTTTGTTTTACTATGTTGGAGTTAGATTAATGTCTTGTTTTAAAACAACATGAGGGCTTTATTGAACTATCTGTAATGGTCAGATTACGAGAACCTCATTTGACCTGACAATCTACACACTTAAAATATTACCCATACTAAAATATTTATCTTGCTTGAATTTGAAGAATTTCCTTATCAAAATGCATTCTAATATTGGAGAAGTGCAAAATCAGCATTAAGCGAAATATGTATACACATGCATTTGTTTGCAATAAGTAATAATTTTTTAAATATTCTAGTGTGAATTTTTCAAGCTCAGATTATTCAAAAACTTTGCATTCAATATAAAGAAACTAACAGGCTATCTGACAGAATAGTGAAGCTTCTGCTAAAAAACACTATAGAAATGTCCGCGATGTTCATTTTTAACTTCATCTCTGTTCTACTTCAATGAACAGAACAACACAGAAAATTGTAAAATAACCAGTGGAAGAAGGAACAAAATGCCAAAGTTGAAGTAAAGATATAATTTCAAAACAAAAGAGTTTCTCGTAACTAATTTTTTGTTATTTTTAAAATTCGTTTTTATTTCTAATGTACAGTTTCTATATATTAGGTATGATTAAGAATACTTTAAACATGAATATGGATGTCTTTTTATTTAGATTAAGAAAAAATGGAAATATATCCAACAAATATGAGAATATATCAACTTTTACCATAGAAGTATAAAACAGGGGAAACTTGATTTGTTATGAATTCATACCTATATTTTTATTCATCAGTAAAAATATGTTACCAATGAACTGAAATGCATGATATGATTTAAAAACAGTTCATGTACATTGAGGGAAGTCATCTGGATAAGATTTTTTATAAATTACTGGATACAGAAACACTATCCATGAAATATATCCAATATTCATTTGTCACAAATACTGCACCAAACAAATTTTAAAGAACTGGTAATTGCAACCTACTATGGAGAGAAGAGTTAGCATAATATAACACAATTCATCGTAGTATATATCTTATTCAAGCACACAAGATTTTCCCAATAATCTCAATTTTTTTTAAATACCTATCAGCACTGCTTGTCAAATAAATCATGAAATTCATCAACTGTGTGCATTCATGTAACAGTCTTTCAAGATACTAGCAGTCATGTAAATAGTCAGTGGCGGACTGGCGAGGTTGCCAGCTTGCCCGATGGCAAGTGGGCCCCCTTAAACAGAAGACAATTTGGGCCCCCAAGAAATGTGGGAGAGAAAAAAAGAAGAACACTTTCTCTATAGTAAGCTTCTCTAAAGCAAATAAATAAAATAACCCTGTACCCAAGTTCCGTGTTTCTTATATAATATTTAACTTACGGAATTTAAAATCAAATAACTTTAATCATAGTTTCGTTATTTTAAATGTAGAAAATTAAAGGGTGTTAAAAGGGAATTATTTTAAAAACGCGGAAAAATGAGATATATAATAAAAAATTAATTCAATATATAATTATTAAATATTATAGATTTAAATTAATATAATTCAATATAAAAAAATTAAATATACAGTAGAGTCTCCCTACAACGAAGTCTCCCTACAGCGAATTTCTCCCTATAACGAAATTTTTAATCGGAATGTTAAATAACATTCAAAATATTCTCCATATAACGAAGTGGTTATCTCCCTATAACGAGTTTTTTCAGACCTTTATCTTTTCGATTTTTGTCATTTTTGAAGAAAGTTGCTAATTTCTGTGCACACAAATTTCTCACACGTGCCTGTTTCTGGAACCACTCGCATTGTTCATTCCAGCGATAACACATAACGATAGAATGCTATGTGAAGGGTAATGTAGTTGTGGGGGACCTGTGTTTCTACAGAGGGAGCAACGTTCCTATTGGTCAAGATTCCAAGAATCGGGGTGGAGTGGGGATGGAAACAGCAAATGGATGTCACAATACGCATTTTATGTTTATCCGTAGTAGTACATATTGTTCTCTAAATTGGTGAATTGTCTTCACTTTTGAGCATTTTGTTTATACAATAAAAATTAGTATAATTTTAACAAATTTATAATAAATATGATTTCATTTTTAATTGAAAGTCATAATTAAATATTTTTGAACTTATCGCACATACTAAAAGGTTTGTAACATTTACTTAAATAACTGCAAAAATCTCTAATCTCCGTATAACGAAATTTTCTCTATAGCGAATTTTTCAACTGGTACCAAGCGATTTCGTTATAGGGAGATTCCACTGCATATAATTTAATATATATATGTGAATTAATGTTACGATTATAGATATGTGTGGGCCCTAACTGACTCCTGGCAACCACTATTTTCATATCCAGTCCGCCACTGTAAATAGTAATAAGAACTTATGATTTATACATGATGAAAGCAAGGAAATTCATTTAATAATTGAAACTATATTGAATAATACAGTAGAAATATTATAATTATGAATGAAACTGTCACAGGACATCAAATTTGATGCCTTTTTTATATGTTTTCATATAATTTATTATATAATCTGGGCAAGTAAGATTATGAAAACCTATCAATTATTCTGAAAACAATACCTGTTAACTGTGCTTAAGACTATATTACTCACATTAAAATACTCTTAACTACTTATCTGATCTTGTGAGCTTAAATAACTGATTTTTTTTAAAATCCATTGTTCAATAACTTAGTTCCAGGTTCCTGTGTTAGAACATAACATTGAAAACTCTTAAAAATATTCTGTACCAATACATAAATTACATTTCCCACATTTCTTAAAACAATCATTTACATTCTACAAAAAATAAAATGTCTTGTTAACTTACTTTATGATAAAATGCAGCACCTGTTAACACCATAGAAATTTCATTTCCCCACTCAGACTCATATTTCCAGTTTTTGGTAGTATTATCATACAGATGCACTCTTGAAGGAAACCCAACAATTCTATCAGGAAATTCTCGCCAGACCTTAAAAATAATATGATTAATCAAGAGCAACTTCATGAAAACAAATATGTAGCTGAAAACAATACAAAAAACAGCATAGCAAATGACATACAATAAATAAGTAATTAAAACTAATTAACAACAAGTATTATATTCCTGATACAATCATAAACTTTGATCCTTTCTGTGAACACATATTCATCCGATTCTCTGAATTGGGGATGCAAATAATATCTTTTCAATAGTAGAGTTTGTATTCCTGATCCAGTAATAAATTGGTGTTTTGATCCTTTCTGTCATTGTAAATTCATCTGGTTCTTCTTTTGGAATCGGTTTTAATAATATCTTCGCTCCTTCTAAAAGATCATAGATCTGTCTCACACAGTGTCTACTTCGGAATCTGTAATGGCTCTCTTTCATCTGTACTATTTGCAGAGAGAATATGTGTAATTCTGTGATGAGAAATAAAGGAGCTTTCAACCATATAAATTCGAGAATCATCTCTGTTTCTCCATTATTTTATACATATACATGCACATATGCATAATATCCAAACCAATTTCTAATTGCTTATAAGTTTTATTCTTCATTATTTTGAGCAAATCATTGCAAAGATAATTTGGAATCAAAGGTGTGAATGGATAATTCGAATTCTTTACAGCACAAATATAATTTAATGTTACTAGAAAATGACTGAAAGTTGATTATTTTTTGTTAATGTTATTAACCCATTTTTTGTTTTGATGTCATACTTCACAATTGAGAATGCATCGCACCTAATATAATAGTCCAAGTTCAGAAAATGAAATTAAGAATTCCTTCTCTATGTAGCAACTGTGAAATTATTTATTTCCCCCCTTGATTTCAAATAAAATCTTTTACAATCATATTATTTTTAAATAAACTTCGTGAAAGGATTTATGGCTATTACTTTCAGGATATAAAAAAGTGGAAAATTAACAGATATGAGCTTGACAACAAATAAAATATTTTCAAAACATTCTAAAAAATCAATATTTTTTCATTGAACTTTAAATCTATAGTATAATTTGGGTGAAATTTTATTAAGAAGCTTTTTCCGAGTTGCACCCAATAAGAAAAATTATGGATAATTATTTATTTAGTACCGAGTCCAGGTAAACCTGCATGCAACCTACCTCATAACCAAATTCTAACTCATCAGCAGTTAGCATCACAATGTCATCATCTATGGCCAAGACAGCTTCTGTTTCAATTTCATCATATGGGTAAAATCTAATAGCAGAAAATTAAAGAGCTTTGAATTATCCAACAAGATTATTTATTAAAATCAAACAAACAAAATATCCCAACAAATGGTTTTCACATACTTGGGGCACTATGAGTGAATTGTTCTTTCTGTCCATAAAAAAATAACTGAATAAAAACAATACTTTAAGGCACTGGTTTTATAAATTAAAACACATAAGACCTGTTTATAATAACTTTAAATTAACTTTCTTTTAGTTTAGTTTTAATTAGTATCAAATTTCTTCTCCTTTTTTTAATTTTTAATCAAATTAGTCATGTATGTATCCAAACTCGGGAAGCACCTTTCACTTCATAAATTTAGTTTCCAGAAATTTAAGTCAACCAACATTATTTTAACACAATTCTACATTTAATGAAATTCAAGTTACTTTTATTACAGAACTCTCCTAAATAAAATCATATTTTTGCCAAGACACATTAGAAATATAACTACAGATTAAATACATCATTTAGCACCTACATACTTAACCAACAAATAATATAGTGATAAAAATTGCAGTTAATTTTTCACTAGATAATTAAATATCTAAGTTTGGGTCTTGGAAATACTTAGCTACCGATAAATTTGGTAATTTGCAATATTATTCAGAATATAAGTATATATAAATATGTAATTCTCAAAAAAGTCTATCATAAGAGAGGTGAAATAAATCTTAAAAAAAATTCAAAACCCACATCTTATCTGGTAGAATTACGCACTAATTGCAAACAGTGTTAAGTAGTTTCATGAAAAATGAAAAATTCATTACCTATTGCTCAGCTTATTTTCCTTAGTCTGCAATACTTTCAACGGTTTGTTGATCTTGGGCCAAATCGAAGCTAAAAACAAAGCAAATTCAAAAATACATATTTAATGCATAATTACATACATGCTAAAATATCACCAAAGAATCAAGAATATACAGGGGGTCACAACAAAGTGGAACAAGCGTCTATTTCCTTAAATATCGATCCTAGACATATACTTTCAATTACAAAGTCTTATCAAATAAGGTAAGAATTTGTATAAAAATAGTTTGACTTATAAGGGAATTAATAATAAAAAGTTTAAAAAATTAAATTTTTATATGGCCTCGTAGTGTAAAAATGTCAATTAGTTAAATGATTTTCAATCATTCATCTATTCACGTACAAAATTTCTTGCTTCTACTTACAAAAATTACTTAGATATAAGAAGATAATTTATTGACTTAGACAACTTTTCAATGCCTCTCACTGCTGTCTGATGTAGTTTTTCGATGCACATCTGAGGGGCAATATACATATTTCAATAAGTTATTAAAAGGGCGGAATCGGGAAATAACAATGAAGTTGTTAACTCTTGTTAAATCTAAAAAATAGTCAAATAATACATTAATTGAAGTATTTACAAAAATAGTTCATATTGTGTATCTTCGAAAAATATCCACGGTGATATTATCAGCAGTGACAGCTCACCTGCTCAGAAACAAGAAGTGCTATAAAAATATTACTAGAATACAATTGAAATAAATTTTTTGAAAAATTACCTTCAAATAGAACAAACTTGCAGTCGTAATTATCTGAATTGTATTTTAGAAAATTAGAGATGTATCATTTTTCGGTGAGTGACTTTTAACAACGAATACATAGTGACCAGTTAAGTTCCCGGAGGCAACATGAAAGAGAATCACAAACCTAAAAACAGCTAATGAAAAAGAAATTGAAGAAAAACAAGAGCACGAAGGCGAACCTTGGGTGAGATTGGAGGGAAAAAAAAGAACATTAGTTGGCCCAGAGACAAACAGAAGCACCCGAAAATCTAGTTCTGTCGAAGTTCAACAACAGAAAGGACAGCTATTCGCCTTTGCTCATTATGTCACTTAGTTGCATGCAATGAGCGAATTTTGGTTCTTTCCAAAACTATTTGGTGTGCAGCCCCAACCTGTCTGTATTGCCTTTTCAGGCTTTTTCCCCTCATTTTTATCTATTTTTCCCGTTGGTAATCGAACTCTCAGAAGTGGAGGAGTAAGCAAATAAGAATAAAAACGAAAATACGAATGTTTATAATAATTTTAGTGTGTTCTGCAACCCTAAAGGGCCAGTTGCCACTGCCGTTAGATAAAAGTTAATAATACGCACAACGTTTAGAGCAAATGATTTAATATTCTTGTCCGATATTAGGTTATTTTCCTGTTTTATGTTAAACTTTATTTTCTCACATTGTACTCCCATTCTTTATCAAGTCTATAGTTACAACTACCTGCGAATGAAACTGAGTAACAGTATGCGTTATTGGTAAATTTTTTCAATCCATAATGATTGGATGATATACTATTAGACAAATATTTACATTTCGCAGTGTTTCTATGTTGAATAAATTTGTATTTCTGCAATAAACATCTCCATATAAATTTGTGAGCAGCCCCTTTAAATTTAAAAATTAATATCTCAGCAAGTTTTGCAGATAGAATCATGAAACGTAGTTTATACATAGATGAATGTAAGAGGAACATTTTACTCATTGATAATTTTGCTCTATGGCGACGTATAAAAATTTAATTTTCTTAACTTTTTATTTTCTACTTCCACAGAAGCCAAAGTGTTTTCACACAAATTTCTACCTTATTTGATGAGACTTTGTAATTAGAAGTATATGTCTAGGTGCAATATTTAAGGAAATAAATGCTTGTTCCACTTTTTTGGACACCCTATACATTTATCATATGAAAGTAATTTAGTATTTTATTTGTAATTAGAGTAGTTCTGCAATAAATAATACTTACGTAAAAGTAGTTTATCCCATTAACATTTTTCCCAAATAAAAAACTCTCATGTGAAGTTAAATTCCAAAGTTTTTTTTTCAATAAAAACAGTTAAACATAATGAACATTTGATGCAATGAACACAATTAAAAAATTCTCAACAAAAGATTTGCCAGGACACATTTAAACTCAATTCGACAGTAAAGTGTCATGTCATCTAGCCTCAATTTGCGAACTAATGTCATGAGTAAACTTAAAGAGCAATTATTTACTGTTGCAAAATACACACACAATTATGATTAATGTAATAATATTAAAAAAGAATTTAGGAATTCAAATGAAACACATAAAAACGTCAATAACAAGGCTACTACTGTCTGAAGATTTTTACAACATTTGTTTCTATTACAGCTTCATGGTTATTATTTATTGATATGAAAACAGTTCCAATCAATACAATATTTATGCCATCAGTATATCCAATTAATTAACTAAATTACTAAATTGATATATCTGTAGGTCACAAGAATAAAGAAAAGTGTTTACTTTGATAATTTTAATACCTTACCAAATAATTTAGATACTGAAAAATTTTTGGAAAGGGTGTAAAACATCATATCAATGGTTTCACTCAGAAGCTCATCATTTTTTATACTGATGTTACATACGTTATGTAAAATATATGTATATTAGAAAGAACCATGGAATGCAATATCTGGAAAGTAGACTCTATTCAAATGCACAATAAGTGAACTCAAAAGGGGAGGGCAAGACTTGGGAAATTCAGTTCGGGATGAGATTTTTGGTATATTAATAGCATACTTACACCCTATACATTTACTTTAGGACTTATTAATAGCATACTTGAATTAAAGAAGTTCATCCATTAAAATATTAAAGTGCAATGGCCAGCCAATTCAGAGAAAATAGCTCTCAAACATTCGTCACAGTTTATATACCAGTAAGTTGTTGCGGTGGATGTGGAGCGAATAGTATTATTTTTGTAGTACTCGCCGGCTAATATTAAGCCAAGGTTCGATTCCACATCCGCTTTTTTATTTTTCATTCTTCAAAAAAAAATTTGAAATTGATATTTAATTCAATTAAAAATTTGTAAACATCTTTTTTGAAAATATTAATCATTTTTAAGCATTAAATAATTTTTTATTCATGTGAAACTTGCATTATACTCGTAATTTAATTTTTAAACAGTTAATTAATCATAAAAACGTTAATAGTGTTAAATAATAACTATAATTACTATTATCATTAAATGTCTTTAAAATTTTTAATTTATTCGATTAAAGTAGTTACAGACTTTTATTCTATTTATTTACTTATTTTTATTTTATTTTTCGCCGGCAAAAGAATGTATTTATAATTATTTAACTGTGTAAAAATTAAATTTTAACTGTAACTCAAGTATCATATGAATAGACAATTATTTTTACATAAAATGATTAATATTTTAAATTAAATATTTATGAATTGTTAATTTAATTTCAAAAATTATTTACAAAAAATAAAAAAATCTCTATAAATACAACTTTAATGGTCATAAAGAATAATATTAGTTGCTCTAATTAGATAATAATAAAAGGTATTCTCATCAATGAAAAAATTTCATGTAGGTTTTTTTATTCGTAAATTTTTGAAAATTCTCTACGTTTATTAATTTTTATTTACATACAAGAACCAGATTGAAAATTTTCATAAAAACATTGGAAATAAAAAAATATTTTGACATCTGGCATGATTAATAAATGCTGCACGTTTCTTTTAGAGATCTATTGGGAAATACACTTCAAATTTTGGACCGTCTTCCTATGTATTCAATAGATTAATGGCTGTTTTCTCTTTCCCAGTAAAGCGATTCTGTAAAGCTAGAACAAATATTTTGTAACTAATTTAATCGAATAATTAAAAAATTTTAATGACATATAATGAAAACTAGCTACGTAACCCGGCGTTGCATGGGCTATATGGAATAACGCTTCATTCCCTGGCGGAGAGAAGAAACGTGGTTATGTGAAGCCTCGGGATCCCTAATTTTTCATATGCCCGCCTCCGTTTTTTCAACAAATATTGTCACTTACTTTCCCCAACAAACGTAAATATCTTTCAACTCTAGTCTTTTTATTACCTTATTTTCATATGCCCGCCTCCGGTTTATTTTTTCTAGAAATATTGCCACTAACTTTCCCCAGAAAACGTAGATCTCCTTTGAATCTTATATTGTTGAATTAAAACTTTTAAATCTAACCTTTTATTATTACATTATAGCTAATAACCCAGCATTACTTGGAATCCACATTTTTTCATATGCCCGCTTCTGTTTTTTTTCTACAAATATTATTACTAAGCTTCCCCAACAAACGTAAATCTACTTTTATGAATCCTCTCTTGTTGAATTGAAACTTTCAATTCTAGCATTTTAATACCAAAAAACAGTATGGTTTGAATGAAAACGCGAGATATTTGGCACAAGAAAATTTATTTTAAACAATAAACCGTATAACAATTAATACGACTTTAAAATGAACAATTATACTTTCAACCAACGTTTATAAATAAAACAGGGTAGCATAGCATTCTTTTGCAAAAGAAAAAATAAAACGAAATAAAAAAACAGAAACGAATAAAAATAGTACAACAAACTGATAAATTAAACACCAGAAACATAACTGTTCTTTTTGCCCGTATTTGGAATAATAACGGAGAAAAAAAAAATACGGCTCAAAAGGAATACATATTTTCCCCAACAAACGTAAATATCCTTTCAAATCTAGTCTTTTTATAACCTTATAATAGTAACCTTGCGAAATAAAACACCATAAGACAAAAAAAAGAAAGAAAGAAAGACAAGAAAACGAATTTTTTCGATGTTTATAAATCAAAACTCGGAAGCTCGCTAAAAAAGAAAATAAAAATAAAACCTTTTATGCAAACCAGATGCAAGAACACCCGATGTGAAAGATTAATAATAGAGGGAAAAAAATAAAATTCTTTCTGCCCGATAGGTGGCAGCACGGTTTATTCATTCATTTTGACGTTTTTAATTACTATCTTTTTAACTAATTGTAATTTCGGAATATAAATGGTCAAAATGGATTCCTTGGATTATTTCCCATTTTATGGTACTTTCGGCGCGCTTCTGCGTTCAGCGGTTCTTGAGAATATAGCCTCACATACATACCAGGATAGCCATCATTTTTGCTGTTTGAATTTCCCCGACATTTCCAGATTTTATAAAAAAAATTCCCTGACTTTTTACGGAGATATCTAAAATTTTCAGAATGATTTCACTATCTAAAATTTTCAGAATGATTTCACTACCTAAAATTTTCAGAATGATTTCACTTCATTTTCTTACCCTCATTTAATGCGCAGTACGCTCTTAATAGTATGCGAGTTCTACTCTTTATAACTAAATTCAATGTAGAATAAACGAAATTTAATGCTCGAAAAGCAAAACCAAAAAGTCATTTTCACTTACTAGGTTTCTGATAAGCTACATTCTTTTAAACATTTCCCAATTTTTGCAAGTATATTAATCAATATATACAACACTAAAAGATTTGTGCCCATCTAGATGGACATTTAGCGCGCCAACCATTTATCAGAAATGGTTGTCCCAGATTTAATCACGAAAGATGCAATACGAAATCACATGCACATTGACAGAGTGCCTAAGAATGAAATAATCTGTTTCCTTCTATTTGGATCTTCCCTATTCATACTGTTTTACCAACACCCGAATCAAAACTGAACACTGATTCCACTAACAGAAAAGAAATTCTTTTACAAACACAAAATGAAAAACGGACGAAAGAAAATATTAGCAATAACAGCATGCACTTTTAAACTATGAGAAGTATCAAAATAAATAAAATAAAATTATTCAGTGACAGCAAAATTGCCTTAACTTTTAGGCCGCCAACCATGGTAAAAAATCACCTGCACATTGGCCACACTAAGTATTATTCATTGCCAATACTCAGTTTTCATTCAAACCAGTATGGTTAAATGAAAATACTGAATAAACATAATATACATAAACCATACTGGTTTGAATGAAATCGCAAGAAGTTTGAAAAAAGAACATTTATTTAAAGCCTTTTAAACAATAAACCGTAAAATAACTAATACATCTTTACAATCAACAATTCTACTATAAGGATTTCCCTGGCGTTGTTGATAAAAAATATAAACTTAAAAAAACTTTAGATCGAACAAAATGTTAATAAAAATTTACGTTACAATATAAACATCAAAAGACAAAAAAAAGATACCCCCCCCCCCCCCGCAAGATGCTGATGTTTAAAAATTAAAACACAGAAGCATAATATTCAGCCACGCAATCGTTTGCAAAAGAAAAAAGAACTTTTATTCCAACCAATTTCCTTTCATACGGGTCAAAAAGAATAATATATATTAAGAGAAATAAAACATCAAAGACAAAAAAAATGCAAGAACTTATAAATTAAAACATGTTTGATAAAAATAATTTTTGTTTTGGTCATATTTAAATTAATATATATTAAAATTAAAGTTTAAATGTATAAGTGCTACAAATTATTTTTTGTGTTAATCCAAAGTAAGTAAAACTTTCCCCGCCTTTATTTACATCTCAACGTCTGATATAAACAAACAGCAGCCATTGAGATGCATTGACTGACATGCTCAGTTAACAGTGGGTGTTCACTCTTGCAAGCATGCTCAGAAACTATTGGGTGTGTCTAAGCTTGGGCATACTCAGTAGTTAGGGGGAGTTTTACTTATATTTGAAATCTTTCTGTCTAGTCTTACATTGTGCATGAATATCTTAGTAGCTGTCTGGTAAGACATGCTGTTGCATTTGAATCTAATATATTTTAATTATTCTTAAATAAAAGATCGAGTTTTATTTTTAAATTCAACTTGTTTATTTCATATTTGGGTTTAAACAAACATAAACCCAACAAGGGTTATGGGCCCAGGTCCAAGAAGACATTTAAGTAATTTGATTCTACTGCAAGTTTATGGTTGGACTTAGTGAATTAAAACTTTCAAACATGGGAGCTATGAATGTTTTTCAATCTAGAAGCTTAATGGTGATAATTATCGCCAATGGAAGCTTGATATTAGAATGCTTTTGATGGAAAGAGTCTTGTTCAAATTTATTGACAAGAGTGAACCTGTCTTAGCTGAAGATGCTACAAGCAGGGAGAAGATGGAATTTGAACACCAAAAGTGCAAAGCTCTGGCTACAATATATTTAAGTTTAGAAGAAAGTAAAAAAAAACTTAGTTGCTGAAGAGGAAACAGCAAAAGAAACGTGGACTTTGTTAAAAGAAATATATGAACCAAAGTCAAGAGCCAGAACAGCACAGTTAAGAAGTGAGTTTTACAATATTAAGAAGGAACCAAGTGAGTTAATTGGCATTTATTTAGCTGATATTCAACAAGCTGTTAAAGCACTTAAAAATGCTGGGGAAAGTATTCCGAAGATGAAGTTGCTTATCAAATGATTGAAAATTTACCACCAGAGTTTGATAATATTGTAAAGCAAATATACTTGAATACATGAATGATGATGAATTTTTACCAGATAAAGTTAGCACAATCCTTTTAGCTGAAGAAAAAAGAATTTTATCGAAGCAAGCAAAAGAAATTGATAGCTCAAAAGCGTTGGTAACTGAAGAAAAGAAGAACATTGGAGCTTTAAAGAAAAAGAAAGCTAAAGTTTGCTCGTACTGTAAAAAGTCTGGACATCTAGCCAGTGAATGTAGATTGAAGTCAACAAAGAGCCATTCATTAAAAGATAAAACTCCATTAGCCTATTCATCTAAAATCTCTGCTTTATATGCCGATTCTGATGAAACTGAATGGACTATTGACACTGCAGCAACTGATCAACTTCTGTAACAAGAAGGAATTATTTCAAGATTATAAAGAATTGAAGAACAAGAGTGTTGCATTAGGAGAAGGAAACGCTGTTTATCTGTGGGATTGGAAATGTAGTATTAGAAATTAAGAGAAACAGTGAGAAGTCAAGGCTGACTCTGATGAATGTCCTATATGCTCTCCACATGCGAAGAAACCTGATATCTGGTAGACTTATAGATAAAGACGGTTTGACCCCTGTCATAAGAAATAAGAAAATAAAGGTGAATTACCCAAGTGGTGATGAGATGTTCATAGCATATCTCAAGAACAATTTTTATGTGCTACAAGCTAAAGTTCTACATAGAACTTTGGCATTCTAGATTTGGGCATCAAAATGCTCGGAATTTAATTAAAATGAGTAAACATAAAAAGCGTCATAGGACTTGAAAATCTTAAAGGATATCTGGAATGTTGCGTTATCTGTAAAGTATACAAATTAACAAAGAAACCTTCAAAAGAACTACCGGAAAGAATCATCCCAACCACTGGAGTTAATCCACATGGATGTTTGGGGGCCACCACCTATCAAATCAAAAAGTGGTGTTTCGTACTTTTTGACAATCATTGATGATTACACTAGAAAAGTTCATGTTTATGTAATGTATAATAAGAAAAATGTTTTCAAGTATTTCTTACAATTCCAAGCAATGGCCGAAAGACAGTTGAACAGAAAAATCAAAAGAGTGCATACTGACAATGGCATGGAGTTCATTTCTAAAGAATTTACAGAAAATCTGAAATCATCTAGACTAAAGGTGGAAAGAACCAATATTTACTGTCCAGAAATGAACGGAGTTGCCGAACGCTACAATAGAACTGCCTTAGAAAGTGTGAGATCTTTGCTAAATGAAGGAAAGTTGCCTGCTAACATGTGGGAAGAAGCTTATTTAGCATTTACATACCTGAAGAACAGATTCATTCATAGAAAAACCAATAAAACTCCTTTAGAACTATGTTGTGGAAAGGAACCATCGGTAAGACACAAAAAAAGATATGGATGTTTGGCTTTTGTTTATGTCCTGAAAGCTCATCGAAACAAACTTCAAAATAGATCCAGACCTGGAGTATTTATTGGTTATGCTTTGAAAACTGTTGGATATAGGATTTGGTATCCTGATGAAGATAAAGTTGAAGAAACAAAGCATGTGTTCTTTAACGAAAGCAAAATAGGAATGGATAGTTTTCCTAAATAAAAATGATTCTACTTCTACAGTAACATTTATGCCAGCACAAGTGGAAGAATGAAGAAAAAGAACCACCTGTTCAAGAATCAACATCAAGTATAGAATGGAAGAGAGTCACAAAGAAAAGAGAAAAAGGAAAAACTGCTATCTGAGTTGATGTATACTATTATCCTAAACCTGGAGTTCGACTTAGAAGTCTGAAAGAAGTGAAAAATTGTGATAACGAAAACATAAATTTTGATTAAAAAGAATTTGATTTTTCTATAAAAAGGGAATTAGAAAACTTAACTGATGATGATTTGTCAGAGGAGTCTAGTGAAGAAGAGCATTCTGCTATGGTGACTAAAATACCTAAATCGCATAGAGAAGCCATCACAAGCTCATTGAAAGAGAAGTGGATAAATGATATGGAAACAGAAATTGCTATCCTAAAGGACAGAGAAATCTGGGAAATTGTACCACATCCACAAAACAAAACAGTGATTGGATGCAGATGGATATATTCCATAAAAGAAAATGCTGAAGGTCAAATACTAAAGTATAAAGCGTGCTTAGTGGCCCAAGGATTTAATCATGTGGAAGGTTTAGACTACAATGAAACATTTTCGCCTGTAGTTAACTTCACTTTAGTTAGAAGGTTTTTTTATCCTGCTAGTTAGAAGAGAAAATTGGATTCATAAGTACATTGATATTGAACGTGCATATTTGGATGGTTCTCTTAATGAGGAATTATATTTAGAACAGCTGGAAGGGTTTCAAGAAAAACCAAAAGCTGATTATGCTGCATTATTAAAGAAATCTTTATATGGATTGCATCAATCAGGAAGAGAATGGTATAAAGAATTGGATCAAACCTTTATCTCAATTGGTTTTTATAAATATAAATACACAAACTGTGTATCTGTGTACAAGTCAACTGTTGTAAGCCTAGTAAATGTAGATGATCTGGTGATATTCGCTAAGAAAGAGGAAAGTATGAAAGAAGTTATCACAAAAATTAAAAAGAAATTCAGACTGACAAGGAGAGGTCACGACTTGGGAAATTCAATTCGGGATGAAACTTGGCATATTAGTAGCATACCATTAGGGTGTTCACCCATCAATCTAAAAAAACGCAATGGCCAGCCAATTCGGAGGAAATGGCCCTCAAACTTTGGGCACAACTTATATACCAGTAACTTTTCTCGAGAAATCAGTGCTCAAATAGCTCAGATGTCAGCGTCCTCGCTTATCATTCGGAAGGTCCGCAGTTCGGTCCTGGCTGAGGTTTTTTTATTTTTTTTCAAAATTATTCCAAATTAAATTAAAAATTTGAAAAATATTTTAAATCAAAACTTTAATTATTTTTATGCAGAAAATAACTTTATTTATATGATACTTGAAACGGTAAAATAATTATAAATACATCTTTAATGGTGATAAATATTAACTATACTTAAAATTCTCATTCTAAATTCGTTGAAAGTTTTAAATTATTGGGTTTTTATATTCACAAATTCTTCGCTCTTATTTTATCTTGGAAACAGTAGAGAGCAGATGTTAATATATTGAATACATATGCAGATGGTCCAATATTTTAATTCTGGAATAAAAATAGCAGAGAGCAGCTGTTAATCTATTAAATGCGTAGGCAGATGGTCCGAAATTTCAAGAATTGAAAAGGGACCAATGGATAAATAGCTTTACTCATTATCGTATGAAATTCTTCGACAGTGCTTTTACTTCTATTCGTTTAGAAACCCTGAACAAACGAGGTTATTCACCTTGGATTTTGAAGTGTTTCGCATTGCTTTTTGATTAAATTAGCATAATACAGAGAGATAAAATATTCTAAAGTGAAAATGTCTTTGAATTATAATACTGCTAGTGTGTCGGAGGTTGAAGATGGAACCACACAAGAATCACTATACAGTAAAGTGTCACAGTTGAGCTTAAAAGATGCTGTTATTTATTATCAAGGTTTACTGGCTCAAAATAATTTAATTTCATCAGAATCTTCAGCTTCAATTTCTCATGAAGCAATGTTGATGGGTGAAGAAATTTTCCAAAATACTTCGGCCATCCTGGCTGAAAAAATTATTGTGAGTGATGAAGAACTTATTCATGAAAATGAAAGATATCAAGAAAGTTATTTTCTGCACAAAAATAATTAAAGTTTTCATTTAAAATATTTTTTAAATTTTTAATTTAATTTGGAATAATATTGATAAAAAAAACGCAGCTAGGACCGAACTGCGGACCTAGCGAATGGTAATCGAGTGCGCTGACATCTAAGCTATCAGAGCACCGGTTGCTTGTAAAGAGTTACTGGTATATAAGTTGTGCCCAAAGTTTGAGGTCCATTTCCTCCGAATTGACTGTGCATTGCACTTTTTTAGATTAATGGGTGAACACCCTAATGGTATGCTACTAATATGCGAAGTTTCATCACGAATTGAATTTTCCAAGTCGTGACCTCTCCTTGTGAGAGATTTGGGAAAGGTAAAATATCTACTGGGAACTGAATTTGAACAGATTGATGGAAAAGTTTATTTACATCAAAGAAAAATACATCAACAAGTTATTGAAGAAGTTTGATGTTAACATTTGTGACAATGAAAGCGCAATTTGTTTTCGTAAAAAATAATATTGGAAATACTTGTAGTAAACATATTGACATTAGATATTTTATAAGGAATTTGTATGATCAAAAATGTTTTGATTTCAAATCTATATCCAGCATACAAAATATTGCTGATTTGGTTACTAAATGTTTTTCTAATGAAAAATTTGCTCAATTAAGATTTTATATATTAATAACTATGCCCAAAAAGGGGGAGAATTGTTAGATAAATTAATTTTTTTGGTCATATTTAAATAAATATAGATTAAAATTAAAGTTTAAATGTATAAGTGCTACAAATTATTTTTTGTGTTAATCTAAAGGAAGTTAAATTTTCCCCACCTTTATTTTTATCTCAATGTCTGATGTAAACAAACAGCAGCCATTTAGATGCATTGACTGACATGTAGTGGGTGTTCACCCTTGCAAGCATGCTCAGAAACTATTGGATGTGTCTAAGTTTGGGAGAGTAGCAGTAGTTAGGGGGAGTTTTACTAATGTTTGAAACGCTTCTATCTAGTCTTGGATTGTTCATGAATCTCTTAGTAGATGTCTAGTAAGACATGTTGTTGCATTTGAATCTAATAGTTTTCAATTATTCTTATATAAAAGCTTGAGTTTTAATTTTAAATTCAACTTGTTTATTTCATATTTGGCTTTACACAAACATAAACCCAACAAAACACCGAAAGTCGGACGTATATGAATAATAATCGAGAAAAAACAAAATTCGCGAAAATGGACAAATAAAAAACACTTGAATTTAATACTTAAAATTAAATAAATAAAAATCTAATTGGAATTTTTAAAACAATAGTACGGCGTTAGATTCCCTCTTGTGCTAATCCATCACTGTGCCTAGGGATTGCAATCCGGAAAACCGGATCCGGTAATCCGGCATCATTAGACGTCTACCGGATCCGGCACCAGTTTCCCGGATCCGGTAAATTAAAAAAATACATGAAACAGATTTCTTGAAAAAATACTCGCCTTGTCGCAAGAGGAGGTACTTAAATGCGTGGTGTGTACGAGTCGTTCGACGCTGACTCACCCGCTTCACATATAGACATTCTTATTGTTCAATTGATAGATGAATTATGTTTATGTTGCATTTACGAGTACGAGAATGATTTAAGTAGATAATTAGACATAGATGTGAATTGAGTAACGATCCATATTTCTGATTTTTCTTTATAATACGACATTCTTCTTACATAGTGACCGAAA
Organism: Araneus ventricosus; assembly: GCA_013235015.1. Taxonomy (NCBI): domain Eukaryota; kingdom Metazoa; phylum Arthropoda; class Arachnida; order Araneae; family Araneidae; genus Araneus; species Araneus ventricosus. Next base: position 824,529 of record BGPR01000256.1, read on the forward strand.
TAACGTTTTCAATTGTAAGTATGTACCTATTTGTGTTGCATTGCAGGTACTAGTCTAAAAGTTCTAAAACAAACATGCCACTTTTGAAACCAATTCAAAACGAAAACAGGAATATTAATATATTTACAGAATAAAAAAAATATGATGATGATACAAGACGAACTGATGATACATTTACTATGCCAAAAAAAAAAGTTGTAAGACTAGAAATGAAAAATATTTTAGAAAGAGTTGTTCAAGATGATAGCTGTAAAGAAAACGTAGATAATATAGTAGAAAATAACTTAGATTCATCGTCACTGAAAAATGATTTGACATTACAGATGCAAATCCAGCAAGATATGAAATACCAAAAAAAGAGAAAGATTATGAGAAAACATTAAGAAAGGAAATGACTGCATGTGAAGGGAAGGAGTTCGAGGAAAATACTTGTCTTCTATTCATGAGTATTTGTTGACAATAAAACCAACAAGTGTAGAAGCAGAAAGGGCTTTCTAGACCGCTGGTTATATTTGTAGCTCTGTAAGAAGTCGATTGACAGATGACACAATTAACAGTTTTTGTTTCCTACGATAATTTTTTCAAAACTAAAGTTAGTTTTTTAAAATTGTTTTACTTAAAATAATAATTTAAAGTAAGTATATTAAAAAATACGAAGAAGTTTTAAATTCGTTATTGTATAATTGTGCCATTGATGTCCCAGTTCCCTTAAACAGATTCATGATGACTGTCATAATTATAAGAATGAGACTGCTTGATGTGTCTAAAATACCTAATTATTGTGATCTCAGTTGATAAGCTTGATTTAGTTAGATTTAATATAAGTTACTTACATAATATAAGTTACAATACAAGTTATCATTGATGTCATTTGTGAAATCTAGTAAGTGAGACTGAACTTAATTATTACTAAACTAATATAACAATTACAATTTAACTAGTTACACTGTACTAAATTTTTATTGTTGATTCATATGTAAATGTTGATTAATTATAACAGTGTAAATAAAGTTGATTTCATAAGAAATTAACGCTTTTTTTATAAACTTTGTAATACATTCACTTTATTATCTTTTATACAGTTGATTTAGGAATGAAAAGGCAAAATAGTTTTGATGTGTCCAATCCGGCCGGATAGATGGGAATCCAACCGGATTGCAATCCCTAACTGTGCCAAATATGATCCCGTTAAACAAATATCAGGGTGTGCATAAAGAACAAAAGAAGAAAAAATGGAGCATGTATTCATACTACTTAAAAAAAATTGCGCCTTTATATATCTAGATAACGGCCGTCCGATACTTTGAAGATCCCATAATTTAACAAAATGATCCGTATTCATAAATGTTTCCCAACAATCAGAGAAAAAAGCATACACAAAATTAACCAAAAAAAAATGCTGTAAGAAAATATTAACACTAACGTCCGATACTTCATAATTCAACAAAAATATCTCCAGAAATGGAAAATAAACTATTTCTTGTATAACTTCTATTTGATACTAGCCGTTGTACCCGCGGCTCCACAAGCTTTTGTCTGTTCTATACATGTGAATGAAAAAGAAAAACACATATGCTTTTATATCGTAGAGTTTTCGAGTTTTAATATACAACCCCTGTTTTAGTACCCTCAGTCCTAACTACAAATACCTAATTAAGTACTACTTTAAGGTTTTGAATAAATGACATTTTTAATCTCACCGTTTGTAGCATATATGTAAAGATTGCTTGGAGTTTTCATTCTAGAACATGTCATGGGAGAAAAAAACATAACGGTAGATTTATTTAGCATCGCACAATCATCTCAAATGATAAGTTTGCAATTTGACGGATAATCGCCTTATCAGACCTATTGCTTGTATTGCATATAGAATTCGCAGTGTGAGTAAAACCAGAGATAACTGTAACGGAGAATGTGTTATGCGGTCACCATCCAAAAGTCTGATAACTATTCTTGATGGGGCAAAAGCTAAATGACATTTAGATTGGATTTCAGTAAGGACATTTAGATCGGATAATATTAATATCAGTAATATTAAATTAATTTTAAAATGTTGTTTCAGTTCCACATGAAAGTTCAAGTAAGAGAGGTTCACCGTTCTCTTCAGCAATCAGATTCCCCAATACTTCATACGCTGTTGTCTGATCGTTTGTTAGTCAAGGTTTATTTGTTCCCACCATATCTTGTGAAATATTCACATCGTAGTTTGTTACAAATCTCTGTTCAAAGCATTATGTGTTGACTTGTAGGCATGGGTAATATACATTATAACAACGTTTTCCCATTAATTAATAAGCATCTTGATAACAAGTGCTAATGAAAATCCACAATTACAAAATTCAGCAATGCTCAAACAAATATTCACTACACAAAATGCAACGTGCTCATGATGGAATGCCAATGTGAATAATTTTGGAAAATATTTTCGGTAAAATTGATATTTTTGTGAAAATATAAAAAACGTGTGTTCGTGGTTCAAATTTTGTGATCTGCATTCACACCTTACTATATTAAAAGCCTTGATATCCAAATGATATGACAGCAGTGGGTAACAGGGAAAATATTCCTGAATTCTAGATACTACGAAGGTAAAAATAAACCAAAAATTTGTAGTTAGAAAATGTAAAGCTAAAACGAAATGAAAGTGGAATTGCAAAAAAAAAAAGCAAATTAATTTTAACATTAACAAAACACGTGAAAGATTAAAAAATGAAATAGGTTTAAAATGACAACAAAAACGTTATAAATTGTTTTTAAAATAATTTTAAAAAGAGATTAAAAATCAAAGAAATAGTGGTATGGAAGTGGAACAGGTGTCACTGAGAAGATAATTCCTTTTGCTTTTAAGATGGTTCAAAAAAAAATTTGTGTGATGATATGCTCTGAAGTTACTACAGAAAAACGCTAAGAATTACCTTTTTTACTCCTGCTAGCAACTTTTTATCAGTGTAGCTTAATTGTTCCAGGTGCGAAAAAACATGCCTGCGAAATTTTTTTCTGAACAGATATTGCATGCTTTAGATATAGATTCACAACATAATATTTGGATTTTGAGTTCTAATGATTTGACAGTAATTGTTAATAGGGAAAAATAACGCCTGAAATATAAGATAGATTCACAACATAATATTTGGATTTTGAGTTCTGATGATATGACAGTAATTGTTAATAGGGAAAATAAAGCATGAAATATAAATATTACGAAGATAAAAAAAAATGCAAAGGTGAAAGGAAATTCCTTTTTTGTCCATTGATACGTTTTAGAAAGTATGATTTTAAATTTGGAGCGAGAAAACAGACAATGTAATAAAAACTGATAAACTTATAAATGAACTATAATCTTATTCAAAGAGATAATTTTTTTTCAAAAATAGTCATATTAAAGACTTACAACCATTAAAAATTTAAAAGTGATAAAATATGAGACAAAATTAAGGCAAACTATAGAAGAAATTGCAAAGATTTTAAAAAGCAGTGCTTAAATGCAATTTACCACATGCGCATATTAAAAGCTGCAAAATTCAGTGTGCGAAAGTGAAAATGTCTAAAGAAAGAACACGAGTGGCAGATATGATTAGGTTTAAGATTGCAACAAACGAAAGAATTCTTAGAAATTGTGTTTAAATTAATTTTTAAAGTTGATTATAAATGAGAAAAAAAGTCATACAGAAATGGAACAGGTGTCACTGGAAAGCTAATTTTTTAAATTTAAGAGGGTGCAAAAATAGCTTCTGTGCGATATGCTCCAAAGTTATGGCAGAAAAACGCTAACCCTTTTAACCCCTTTAGGTGGAGTTAGAAACTTTTTAATTGCGTAGTTAATACTAGGTGCTAAAGAATGCCGAATAATGTGTGCCGAATTTCGTTCTAATCCGTCAAGATGTGTGGAATTGTATCAGAGTCAAACACACAAACAAGCAGACATTGAATTTTAAATATATACACTACACTTTACACTACATTTTAAATATATACACTACTGCTTGCTTTCATATAGATTAAATCATCATAAAAGCAAGCAGTAGTGTGAATGCTAATTTGTAGACAGAGAAATTTATGATATCTAAAGCTGTCTGAATCTCTTTGGCAAGCAGCCAAATTCCTATTTGTCTTCTACATCCAAGTGCGATTATACTCTAGATTTTATCTCAAAAAGTATAATCTAATTTAACTAATAAAAGGAATACGATCCTGTTCATAGCCGAAATTTCAATGTAAACATCTCGTCACCTGGCGCATGCGCAGGAACGCGAATGGCACCCGTCCATGACCGTGTTTCATTCTACTCATGAAAAAAAAACAGCGAATTGTCGCATCCGATGCGAGTAACCGAAATAAAAAATTTCCAGTTTTAGAAATAAATTCCCAGACTTTTCCCTGCTTTTTCCCGATCTCCCAAAATTCCCGGTTTTCCAGGTCGGCTGGCCACCCTGCATACATCCGTTTGTTTTTAATAGAGTAGATAGTAATTATAGTTATTATTTAAAACCATTAAAGTTGTTTTTATAATTATTTAAAAATTAAATTATAACTATTATTCATTTATCACACCAGCAAAAAATTATTGAATGCATAAAAATGATTAATATTTTAATAAATGATATTTATAAATTTTTAATTGAATTAATTATTAATTTCAAAAAATATTTTGAAAAAAGAAAAAAACAGCGGGAGTGACCTCCTGAAACTTTCTCGCATACGACCATTAATGTGGGGTGGGTAAACACCCAGTTGGTAGGTAAATATTTTTGGGGTATTTACCCAAGACCTGGTTATTTTGAAAAAAAAAAAATATGAATGGTGATTTACAATGAAACATATAAAATTTATGAATTCCCAAAAACTTAATATTTTGCAAAAAATTGCGTATGCTCGCAATTTTTACGCGCGCTGAGGTACCACAACTTTAATTAACGTTTTTAAAAATATTATTAAATGTTGTGCGATATCTATAGTAATATTTTTACGAAATCTTACTATAGATATCGCACAACATTTCACTACACCTCTGGTTAATCACAGGAATCCATCTGGAGAATGTCAAAATGAAGTTTTGTTTTGGGGAATGCCATAATTTCCGAAGCGCGTGTTTGCGGCTCGCTACAATTTCCGCCAAGGTCAAACGCCAACCATACTCACTTCAGTAAAATAAGCGAAACGCTCGACAACACACAGCCGTAATGTGCATTTTGAACTAAATATGCAATTTGATCACCGGTTTTTTAACCGATTGAGATGAAAATTGGACACAGATCTATAATTAATGTTAGCATCCGCGACATCAAGTTGTATTTATCTAAGTCAAAGGGCTTATGAGATACAAGTATGCGATTATACAGACCGACAGACAGTCAACCCGTTGACGGATTTGGTCCAAAATTTTATACGGACTTACATTCATGACGATAAAACTGTATACCATATTTTATCCATCTAGCTATTAAAGTTTTTGAGTTATGGTGTTCACATGACATCGGGCATACAGACAGACATACTTCCCGTTGAAGGATTTTGTCCAAAATTTGATAGAAACCTACAAATTATGTTTAAAGACCACATACCACATTTCATCCCCGTAGCTCTAATAGTTTTCGAGTTATCGTGTTCACAGACAGACAGATATAATTCCAAAATTGTGTTTTTTGGACTCAGGGAGGTCTAAAACGTGGAGATTCGTCAAAATCTCGAGTTCGAATTTTTTGACGATTACAATACTTTCTCTTTGTATACTTCGTATACGAGAAAGTAAAAAGCAGATGCAGGATCGAACTATGGCTAAAAGGTTAGCAGGTGAATACTATAATGACCATGGTATTTGTTCCTCATTAACTGTGACATCTTACTGGCATATAAGCCATGCCAAAAGTTTGAGGGCTATTTCCTCTGAATTGGCTGGCTGTTGCACTTTAATATTTTAATGGATGAACACACTAAAGGTATTATACTATTAATATAACAAATCTGATCCCGAACTGAATTTCCCAAGTTGTGCCCTCCCCTCGTGAGTGGAACATAATGAGGCCAGCCAACAATCAAAACAATTAGACATCTTGCACTTTTCACTCTTAATATTTTCTGTGAAATACCTCAGATTCACAGAACCAATCGTATCAATTAAAATTACATGTTGGAATTCAACACTATAAACTAGTAGCTTGTACAGCTTTTATCAAATGTATAAAAGCTTGCATTACGAAAATATAACTTGGAAACTCATATGAAAAGGCTGGAGGAAAGCGAAATCTATGAAGAACAATAAGTGAACAAGTATCCTATTTATTGGCATATAATTCTACCAAAATGCAAATAACAATGCATGTTTTATAAGTATTCCAATACTATATTATGGTGTTCAACTTAAATTTAAAATTTAAACCAACAAAATACTTCTATTTATTTCTGTCCATAGAGTTTAGTAACTCATACTAACTTAAATTACAAAATTCTTAAGTTGAAAAGGGAAAATAGATTAATTTTTTTTTAAATCAGTTAGTTAACCCCCCTCCTCTCCTCCAAAAAAAAACATCGCCTTAATAGTCCGATGATGAAAATAATAAAGATTTTAAAAACATTACTGCAACTATAGTATTAATCTAAGGAACCAAAAATGATTAATTCCAATTATTAAAAAAAAAAAAAAAACACCAAACAAACATATCACCAAAAGTAGATTAAAGACCAACATTTGTAAACTCCAAGGAAAAAAAAGGGAAATTAATTTTTAAAAAACATCGAAAATTACCTGGAGGTGGGGATTTTACTTGATTATTCCAAACCACAAGCACTTTTGCTAAGCTGGGAGCTTGCACAACTTTCAGAATAACTTGAAATAAACTTTCCAGGCGATCATATGTTAATATAACTGCAGTAAATCCTTGAGACTTTGGAGCAATTGTAGGTAGAAATAACGGAGGTGAGACTCGAACCTGTAAAAAGTAATAACAAATATGTAATAAAAAGCAACAAAAACATATCCTTCATAGTATAGATAAATACATCCTCCAATGGAGGAAATATAATTTAAAGCAAAGTATAAATAAGTAAATATATTTCTGAATATAACTAGATACATTGCACATTTTTTACAAAAGAGGCTATTAACAAAAAATAGTCTGACAATATAGATTATTTTTTTAAAAAATTTGACGTAAGGTTTTTGTCTAACAATATAATGTATCCTACCATCGAAAAATAACTACATTTAAAATCACATTGGACACACAAATTTTATAATTAAGAATATCATTAAAAAAAATCCAAAACCAATAGCATTTAAATAAAAGTACCAAATTCAGAAAATATTTTACAATATTTTAATTTAATAAACTCAAACTTTTGAGTACATTGAATGATTAGAATTCTAACACACTAATAATCTACACTATAGGACCAAAAGTATCTGGACACTCATTTTTTCACATTTTTTAGAATTTCTCCGGAAAGGATTAATTGACTGCCCTTAAACTTCGACCGTGTGGATTCACGACCATGTGAACTCACATTTTATATTGAAGATTCGGTCCTGAGGGTAATTAGGGGACCGTCTACAAACTGATGAAGGCAAAAACTGTTTTAACCCACCCTGCTTCACAGAATACTGATAACAAAATGAAACTTTCAGAAATGGTAATGTTTAATGTGAATATTATTTACAGGAATTTTCGTCAACTCAGCGCAAATATTTGGGAAGATATAAAGGTAATCTTAAAAAAATCCAAAATTTTCCAGCCTGTTTTTTGCTTATAACATGTAAAGTTTTTTGTAATATTATACGAAACTTACAAAAAAAATGACAATATGTTAGAGAAGCATTTTGTAAAAATTTGGAAAAACACTTTAAATATTACATGAAATATGAGCATTTTTAGTAAATAATGTTTTACTGCGCATGCGCGAAACACAGCGTAATTTTTCTTTCAAAACTTTAAAGCCAGATATATAGGGCAACTTATATATAAAAAAAGTTTGGTTCAACATCATTAGTATTCAGAAAAATATCGGCATTACAACGAGCAGAATCTTAGCTCCTCTCGAAGAGAAGCTAAAAGATGAAGGGTTATATACAAATTGATATTTTTTAAACTTGCATCTTTGAATAGTTATATTGAATTGCATAGTGGTTAGAATTTGCTGAATACCCATGGACACTTATCAATTCCGTGCATAACTTAAATTCCAACTAATTAGGCACTATAAATAACAAAAATTTAATTACTTTAATTATATTATTTACATGATTATTAACAAGTTACATATTGTTACAATTTTAAGGCGAAACGATATTTTTAAATATATTTCTTTTATGGCCAAACGATTTTTTTATCCAATTAATTTCTTTTCTTAAAATATTTAATTCCATAAATATATATTTTATTCGTTACAAATATTACAAGTGATCATGGGTATTTAGAAAATTTCTAACCACTATACAATTCAATATAACTACTCAAAGATATAAGTTAAAAAAATATCAATTTGTGTACAACCCATCATATTTTAGCTTCTCTGCGATAGGAGCTAAAATTCTGCTCGTTTTAATGCCGATATCTTTCTGAATACTAATGTTATTGAACTGTATTTTTTGTATAAATTGCCCTATATATCTGGCTTTAAAGTTTCGAAAGAAAAATTACGCTATGTTTCGCGCATGCGCAGTAAAATATTATTTACTAAAAATGCTCATATTACCTGTAATATTCAAAATGTTTTTTCAAAATTTTTACAAAATGCTTCTCTAACATATTGTCATTTTTTCTGTAAGTTTCGTATAATATAAGAGAAAACTCTGCATGTTTTAAGCAAAAAAATTTGGGATTTTTTTAAGAAAACCTTTATATCTTAATAAATATTTGTGCCGAGTTTACGAAAATTCCTGTAAATATTATGCACAAACCATTTCTGAAAGGTCCCCTAATTGCCCTCAGGACCGAATCTTCAATGTAATATGTGAGTTTACAGTCTATTATTCACATGATCGAAGTTTAAGGGCAGTCAGTTAATCCTTTCCAGAGAAATTCTAAAAAATGTGAAAATCTGAAAGTTTTCTTTTGGCCATATAGTGTACATAATTCTCTCTCATATAGCCCAGTGGTTGGGTAGATGAATTCGGAATTAATTAGGAGAAAACTGGAAATTGTTTTAATCCCTTCAGTTTAGGTCTGGCATGAACATACTAAGTTTTCCCCCTCCTGCTAGGTGAGCTTTAGCCGCTGCATGCAGAATTGTAGTCAGAAAATAGGACTTTCATTCAATAATCGAGCAATATCTCAAAAACAACTCATGTTATCAATAACATTGAAGTACAAAAGTTATAGAGCATGAAATTCTAAATAAAATGAGTACCAATACTACATTATATTCAATGAAAATTAAGCTCACAACTGCGCTTCAAAGTTTTGCCTAAATCGCTAATCAAGCGTTTGAAGGGAGAACGGACCAAGTTATCGGTTCATCCTACCTCCAATTATTATATATACTTTTTAAATTTGTTCAGGATACTTTTATTTATTTCAAGGCTCTATTTAGTATATTTTGAGGGAAAAAACCCACTGTTATTATGATTTAACAAAGGAAAAACATCATACGAAAGTTTCAACAATGGCTGAGAACGTAATGAAAAACAATGACTTTCATTTTAACACTTATTATTTATCTGTAATTGAAGCAATATTAAATAGATACAAAGTTTTAGATCAATTTAAATTTTTTAGATGTTGAAAATAAGTCATCATTAATATCGGTTTGCTTACTGTCACTTTTCTCCACTTGCAATATTTGACATTCTTCCTCAAAGTCAACTTCTGAAATTTTCTCCTCCATCCAGATATCGATTTCAATCTCTTGCTTAGCTGAGTTTGTAACGACATTATCATCTTCTGGAAAATAGGTACTTCTTTGCCTTTGCAGTGATAGCAAATTGTAGAACGTTTAATGCTATATTTCCTACACGTGCAAGTCAAATTACACCCTTTTGCGCACTTCCAGAATGTCATAAAGATAAGGACTGGAGGAGCTGGTTCCTTGTGGGCGGTGACTGGGAACAATCCATGTTTGGTTCCTTTCCAACCCCAACTTTGGAGTGGATTTGTCAAAAGCCCCTTGCCTGTGAGAAATCCAGTACCAAAGTTGAACCTGTAGGTATGCACGGAGAGTGTTCACTTGCAGCTATTCTAGCGGGAGAGAGAGAGACGCTAAATTGAAATAATTTTTATACTAGTGATTTTTGAAAAATTTTAAATCTCAGTTCTTTACTGTTTTTCAGCCATACAGGGTTACCAAAACTTTCTGTCCTACTTCATCTATGTTACCCGGGCATGCATTTTCATCACAACTTGTTGCTCTTCAGAACATTCATAAATTTCTTCTTCCTCCGCCTGAAAAGAGCAGATGTGTTATCGCAACCACTGAACGCATGAAGAAACAAAATATTGTCCCTTATGTGTGAGGCAATGTTGAGGGTTGCTGCACAATATAAAACATCTCCTCCCATACCTCTCTCAGGCTTTAAGAAGAAAATGTTTTCGGAATTAGTGGATGCTGTCATTATAACCAAGAGGTCGATATCTTCACTAACAATCACAACACATTGTGACCTTTTTTCTATTTCCACTTGCTTTACAACAAAACCTTCTTTTTGAAACTTAACACATAACATATTTATAAGCCTTTGCTTGTTCTTATCATTTGATAAAAATTTCTCTTGGGACATAGTGGATGACATTGATTTATCAAACATAACATAACTAGCTATGTGTTTCTTTGTTCGTCTCCTACGTTCTACTGGTTTCGTACTTTTCGCTGCAACTTCAGGGTAACCATAAAAAGCTATTGTGGCTCCTTCATTGAAGTGCTTTTTGGCGTAGTCAACATATTTTTTCAGGATGAATGATTCAAGAAAATGATTCCTTTACCTGCTACAACACACGAAGTAATAGAAATCCACCATCAACCACAAAACATGCTGAAGTGAAATGCATGTCTGTCGCAATAGAAAATAAATAATAAAATACTGACTTGCGGGTCTTGCGCAGTCCTCCTTCATCAAAGAGTCACAAAGGGCCGTTCAAATATTACTTAAGCACAAAAACCCCCCCCCCCCCCCCCGCCCACCCCCCTTTTGCTGACAAGGGGGGAGAGGAGGTATGAGTGATGCTTACGTAAGACATTAAAATCACTTTATTTCCGAAAGTCTCCCGTAATTTGCAAAAATAATTTAATTAAAAATGTCTGTCTGTCTGTCTGTGAACACGATAGCTAAAAAATTTTAAATCTACAGGGATGAAATTTGGTATGTGGTCTTTACATATAATTTGCAGGTTTCTATCAAATTTTGGGCAAAATCCGTCCATGGGAAGTCTGTCTGTCTGTTCGCGTTCATGTGAACCTATAACTCACAAACTTAAATAACTACGTGGATAAACTTCAGTACACATTTTTATCATCAAGAATGAAGGTTTGTATCAAATTTTGGACCAAATCCGTCAAAGGGTTGACTGTCTGTATAATCGCATACTTTTGAACGCAATAAACTAATTTAAAAAAATACTTTGATAAATAAAATTTGGTATGTGGCCTTCTTACCTTAATGGTAGATTTGTGTCAATCCGTTAAAAAAAGTCGTTCAAATTGCAAATTTCGTTCTCCTTATCTTGCACCAATCCCTATTGGTAATCACGCCGGCTTCTAATTCAACTTCCGTGTTGGACAACCTTCGGAAATCGTGGTATGACGTTTCTCTTATTTTTTTTCCTCCACTGCGTTAGGGGTTCTTGTTCGTTTTACTGCCTTTTAGCTTATTTTTTTTCTCTACATGTGTTAGGAGTATACGAGAAAGTTTAGGGGAGACCACTCCAGCTGGTTTCTTTTTCGTTTCTTCTCTGGGACGTTTTTTTCACTAATCAATTTCATAGCTGTAAATATCCGATAAGAGTTAAGTGGATAATTGTTTCGATGATCTTTTTTCACTATGTGGAAAACGAAAAATGTTTTTGATTGTTTCTTTCTATTATGCGTTGTATTTCTTCGATGTTGTTTAATAATAATATTGTTTTTCCTCGATCTTTTCTGATCTTAATGTGGTTGTTTTTCTTCGACAACATTATGCACAATTTTTCGTTCGTTTTCACAAACGATTCTTCCGCCAATTTGTGTTGTTGTTTCTTATTCCACTTGTTCTAGTCCTCAGCTAGACCAAGTCCAAGAGTCCGCTCGCCCACAGAAAACTATAGGCGAACGATTCATGGTAAAGGAGGAGAGTGCAGCTTCTGTTGAAACTAGACCTTGGACGCCTGAGGAAAGAAGTCTGACTTTGTCCATTTCCTTTATGCTTTAGCTGGGTAAAATGGAATGGCCTTCACGCCTTGGGTGACCCTGCCAGGAGAAAAAAACTCCAGACGTACATCGCCCATTCCACCCAGGGCCACCCCCCCCGCCACGATGAGGCAGTTCCGAAACCAAACTAATCACCTCACACTTCTCTCTGAAGTGGGTGAACGTCGTAACCATAGTGCCCGACAGCTCTACTGTCTGGTGTCTTGGGAGTTTTTAAAACCGCACAGTACATAAAAGAAGTCAAATCGGAAATATGTCTTCATTTCGAGAAATATTGTATAAATTTTTTTTGAAAGTTTCAAAAAGTCTTCATCAGATAAATCTTTGAAGGATATTCAATGTAAAACTAATGATTTGTGGCGTCAGTATAAAAATTCTTCTAAAATTGATAAAGAGCTAGAGGAGTTAAGTGTTAAAAAGAGTTGAGGAAGAACTGTGAAAGGCAACCAAAAAGAAATCAGTTTTTCTTGATTATTTTGTAAAGGTAATTATAATCAATTTATCCTTAAAATTTTAAGCATATTTTATCATAACTTTAAATTTATAATTAACTTGGTATGAAATAACTTTACTTATTCTTGTTAATATTCGCTACATTTATTAAAATATGTAATAAAGTGTTAAAATTGACACCTTTCCATAATTTAATAGATAAATGATTTTTACTAATGCAGTCTTAAAGTGAGAGAATTCTTCTATTTTCAAAAGTAATAATCTAGGAAATTAAGTGGTTCGAATACGACTTTGCGTTTTGAATAAAATATTAAATAACAATAATAGATTATGAAAATACTTTAAAAAATGAATCATTCACCAACCTAACAATTTTTTTCACTTCTTATGTTTTAGATTTAAAAAATTTTACATATTGTAATGATTGTTACCTTTCAAATTATGTAGTTACAATAGTGTTTTTAGCTTTATTGGAAAGGAAAGTTTTCATTTACTTCTATATAACAACTTACGTTTCTGATATAAAAGTGATTACTGAAAGTTTAGTCCTTTTGTCATATGCTTAAAAAGTCTAGGGGCAATTATGAAAATTTAACGAAGAAGTTTATCAAGATTCCTTCGGAGAAGAAAGTGATGAAGTAGTAACAGAAGGGAGAAGCAATATAATAACTAATATGGAAAAATGGCTTGAGCGACCTTGGTCAGCATCTGAATAGACGATGGACAAGTCTAAAATTAAATTTAAAATGTAGCTATGTTCTTTTAAAATTGTGATAAACTAGGAAATTTTCTTAAACAAAATTGTAAGGAAATTAAACATACATTTTTTTTTTTTTCATTTTAAGCCGAGTTAAGAGTTTTTTATTTGAATTAAGTCCTAAAATTTTAAAAATTAGATTATTACTGTTATACGTTTTGTAAAAAAAAAAAGAACGGGGGTTGCAGTTTGCTTATATAATTATTAGAGTGGGGTTTGCGATTTCCTTATTTTTGCTGACAAGGGGGAGGGGGGGGGTCAAAAATTACCAAAAACATGCTTACGTAATACTTGAACGGCCCCCGATGGAAAAGGAGCCAACATCAAATTCAAAATATTTCTGTAACTCTGCATCAGACTTTTTAGGAGAGAGATTCATCTGAATATTGTGTCAGGATTCACAGGTATTAAATTCATCATGAAATTTCAGTTCGGAAGTGAAACCACGAATAGGCATTACTCAGTTTTTTAATTAATTCTTCTCTAGTTCAAAAGCTAAAGATTTAAAAATTGTTTTAAAGCTAATACAATGCATGGTTATGCGGTTGTCGCATGTTCGATGCATTCAAGAAATTTCGAAAGGCAAAAAATTCATTTATTTCCGAAAGATCCTGATGTTCGGAAACTTTGGATTTATAGATGCAAAAGAAAATATATCTTTAATCTCTCTCTTAAACATTCCATATTTTGATTCCTTCATGATGTGCGACTCTTTAACGTTTCCTCAAAAAATAGGCATAGAAAAAGTTTTTCGGTTGCTAAAAGAGCTCTGAAACATTATATTTATTCCGTTACGTATCATTGGGACTAAGCGATGTACTCCCAAAGCGACGTCATCAACGCATCCGATCTCTGTGTTTGTATTTTAACTATCGATGGATGATGGACACGTGTTCCCATATGCCCAGATGGGTAATTATTCACTAATCAGCTACAACAGTAACAATGTCTCTTGCACAATGCATCTTGCTTACTTGAAAAAGAACTGGGAACTCTCATTCCTTCAGGGTTTTTCTTTAAAGTTAGTTGTCAATTGTTTGTGGTACCTTTTTATTGAAATAATTTTTTATTTACTTCAAGCGCAGTTTATAATTTTTAAGATTTCTTTTGCAAAATAACCGGTAATTTATTTAAAATACAGTGCATATACATGAATGCAGAAGAAGTTTTGAGTTATTTTGAAGAACTCCCATCGGATGAGAAATCCGTTGCTTCTAATTAATAAACACGCTCTAAACCATTGCTGAAGATTTCGTGTGATGTTTTCCTCTGTTAAATCATAATAGCAGTGATTTTCCCCCTCAAAATATGCTAAATAGAGCCTTGAAATAATTATAAAAGCATCCCGAACAATTTAAAATGTATATATAATAATTAGTCCAGTCAAATTGTAACAAAAAAACTCGAATGGTTACATTAATTAGGGTAGTTCCGATTTTTTGATATGTTGTATGGATTGGTACAGTGTTGAAAAATTCAAGTTTTCCAATTCCCCCCACCACCGCGGGCGCCGCCATCTTGAAAAAACCGCTCAATTTTTAGACTTTTCCCTGTTTTCACAAAATATCTCCTAAAGTATTGGTCTGACAAAAAAAAACTCGTTTGCACTTTTATTACACTAGAGAACATTGTCTACAATTTGAGACAAAAATGAAATTTGTAGCTCTAATACTTCCCGAGATAGACCTCTTTGAAGTTTGAGAATTTTTCTCAAAAATGTAAAAAATTACAGATTTTTGGACCCTTGGAATGATACATCTCCAAAATATTTGTTTTGAAATTGAAAAATTCTGTGATGTAAAATTAACATCATCAGAACATGTTGACACGAGGCCTTCTCGAATAGCACGGGATAATGAAGATGCAGCAAAGCTCTCTCAGTGGCTTTCTGAACACAATCCATTCCCTAAAATTGATGTGATATTGTCAATAGATTCATGAATTGTGGGAGGTAATGAAGTAAATTGCCATTTGTCAGAAGAGATTGGGAGAGATATGATTTCAAAAATGATGGGGAAAAATTCGAAAATGTGAAATTCAAACAGAAGGGCAAAGTAGTGACATTTGCTTCTATTAACTGTTCCGTCAAAATTTGCAACATCAGCATTGTTGTGGATTCCCATATACTTTTTCACAGGTTATGCATAGCAAAGCAGTCAGATGACGATTTAAAAGTATTTTTCAAATTCGAACTGTCACCTTTTCCTATCTTGCTATTCACAGGAGAGAGCATGCGTAAGGGAACAAAATCTTCATTATATACATCATTCTCACCCATTACAGAGGATGTAAAACCTGAAGGATCCCAATATGTCGAGGTTGATGGTGGTCATTTACTGCACAAAATTGTGTGGCGATAACAAGCCACATCTGGAGCAATAGCTGACAGATATGTTCAATACTTGAATAATAAATACGGTCAAGATATAGCTGTAATTTTTGATGGTTTCCCTGATGATGACAAAAAGAGCATCAAAAATTGTGAACGACTTCGACGGGCAGCCCATTTTTCTCCTGATGTAATGTTTCATGAAGAAATGGTGTTACAATATACAAAAGAAAAGCTCCTTTCAAATGAATGTAATAAGAAACGTTTTATCGAACTGCTCAAGAAGGTTTTGCAAAAAGCTAATATCTGCGTGCAGCAGGCAGTTGAAGATGCTGACCTCACGATTGTGAACACTGCCATTTCTGTTGCTCCTCAATATGACTATGTGCGTGTAGTTGGTGAGGACATTGACCTTCTAGTTCTCCTAACTGCATTGGCATCGACATACAGTAATGTTTTTTCCCAAAAGTGTGGAAGAGGGAAAACGCGAGATAGTTATTACTCAACCACATCATTTAATCATAAATTCTTGAACGAACTTTTGTTCATTCATGCTATCAGTGGTTGTGACATCACATCAGCACTGTTTGGCCAAGGTAAAAACAAATTTATTAGTTTATTTTTGAAACATGAAGAACTTTTGAATAGAGCAGCAACATTCCTTAATCCTTAAGCAACAACAGAGCAAGTAACAGAAGCAGGGGAAAATGTTCTTGTTGCTTTGTGTGGGGGAGATCCAGCAACTAAAAACCTTGATGAACTAAGGTACCACTCATTTGTTAAAGCTGCAGCTAAAATTAAATTTAACCTCGCTAGATTGCCACCAACTACCGATGCTGCTCAACTGCATGCCATGAGAAGTTACCACCAGGTTCAAACGTGGTTGGGAAACGAAAAAGATCCCTTGAAATGGGGCTGGATGCACACTCAATCAGGCCTCTTCCGTAAGAAATCAGAGAAGGATCCAGCACCAGAGTCCCTCCTTCAATGCATTTCCTGTACTTGCAAAAAAGGTTGCACGAATGTATGTGGATGCAGGAAAGCAGGTCTGCATTGTTCTTTACTATGCAAACATTGCATTGGACAGTCTTGCGAAAATCCAATGCCAGTCATTTTAGACAACGAGTCAGAAGAGGGAGATGCTCCAGCACCAATTGACATGGTTGATGAACAACTGGAGTGTGAAGACATTGAATTGTAAGTAGTGTAATGTTACTAAGCGCGGAATGGGAGCCAAAACAACGAGGGACATGGCACGGGCCCTTCAAAAGGCATGAAAATGTAAAGTTGTGGTTCAGCAGACATTTTTTTCATGAAATTTGTGTAATGCATAATTTATTTATAATTATTTATCATTTATTTATTTATTTACATATTTATTGATATATAATTCACAGAACTACTGAATATATGTGATATACAAACTTAACAATCTATGAACCTTTTTGTTTTTTAATAAATACATTGATTTTGTCAGTATTAAGTTATCACGTGTTTTCCTAAAAAACTACACAAATATTCAAAAGATTGTATCTCGTAGTCTAAACGAGCTAGAAGAATAAGCTTGGTCTTAAACTTGAGCTACTTACCTCTACTATAATTATTATGTCAAACTTTAGTGTAGGATTCACCATTTACTTGCTATCAAGCAATCACTGACCAAAAATCTGTAATTTTTACATTTTTGAGAAAAATTCTCAAACTTCAAAGATGTCTATCTCGGGAAGTATTAGAGCTACAAATTTCATTTTTGTCTCAAATTGTAGACAATGTTCTCTAGTGTAATAAAAGTGCAACGAGTTTTTTGTCAGACCAATACTTTAGGAGATATTTTGTGAAAACAGGGAAAAGTTCAAAAATTGAGCGGTTTTCCAAGATGGCGGCGCCCGCGGTGGTGGGGGGAATTGGAAAACTTGAATTTTTCAACATTGTACCAACCCATACAACATATCAAAAAATCGGAACTAAACTAATTAATGTAACCATTTATGACAATTTGACTGGACTAAATTGGAGGAAGTGTGAACCGATAACTTGGTCCGTTCTCTCTTCAAGCGCTTGATTAGCGATTTAGGCGAAACTTTGAAGCGCAGTTGTAAGGTTAATTTTCATTGAATATAATAAGTGTTGGTACTCATTTTATTTACAATTTCAAGCTCTACAACTTTTGCAGTTCTATGTTTTTGATAGTTTGCGTTGTTTTTGAGATATTGCTCGATTATTGAATGAAAGTCCTATTTTCTGACTACAAATCTGCACGTAGCGGCTAAAGCTCACCTAGCATGGAGGGGGAAATTAGTATGTTCATTCCAGACCTAAACTGAAGGAATTAAAACAATTTCCAGCTTTCCCCTAATTAATTCCGAATTCGGCCTTTTTTTACGACCCAACCACTGAGCTAATATAGAAGTCCCATATTTAAATATAAAGCATTAAATTGTGGATTATTGTAAAACCTACTATGGATGGCGGTTATTGCAAAAAAAAGAACCGTTTTTTTTTCACCTCCGGTTTAACCTGGTGGTTAAAACCGCTCAAAATAACCAAACAAAATAAATAAATAAAAAAGCAACATTTGTGGACAGAATTTTTTATTAATAATAATATACAATAAATAAGTATTAATACAATAATTAATTAATGTAATAAGTAATGATTATAAATAAGTAAATAATACAATATGTAATAATAATAAATAAATAAATATTGCAATAAGTAAGTATTATAGACAAAATTTTTTATTAACATTGTTTTCACATGAAATTAATTCATTGATCAATATTTATCATCTAATCTGCTCATAAAGACTCTTTCCGAAATGTGTTGATCCGCGAGTCGACACCTACTAAAAGATAAATATTTTTTGGCTACAAAAAACAGGCGCCATTTGCAGACAAAATTTTTTATTAGTATTGTTTTTGCAGAAAATCAATCCATTGGCCAATATTTATCGGTTCATAAAGACTCTTGCAGTAATCCGCCAACCAACAGACACCTCGAAGAAGCGGTTGTCGGTGATTGGCCTAAGATGATGAAATTCAAAGCTTTGTAACTTGCTAAATTTTAGCCTAGTCGAACCTAAAATTAATCCTATCTTCCGACCTGGTTTTTTTTTTTCCCCTTCAGGTTTTTGGATTAAAAAAAAAGAACCGGTTTCATCCGGGGCAAAAAAAACCTTGCAGTTTTGGTGCCATAAGAGCAAGGAAAAGGACACACCTCCCTAGTTAATAAATACCAGCAATGCAGTCGATAAAACCAATATGTAGAATAATGATAGCTACTGATAACAGCATCATTAATCATATAAAAATATCCTTTAAATGGCCATATCATAATTTTCATATCCAAAAGGTCAGATTTCAGATTTTTTTTCATTGCCTTTTCAACGCTAAATAAAACTTCCTTCATTGAAATTCTATACCGTTTAGTAATTATTACTAATCATTACAGCAGAAGTCTGTTATGGGTAAGAATATGCATGGGAGAGTGTGGTGCCTTTGACCACTTTAGTCTGTGCTGGCAACAAGTGACAAAATTTGGAAGTTTGTGTGCTTAGTATAAAGACCATCCACAAGTAGGACCGTGCCGATTTTCGATTTATCGAAAAAAAATCGATTTTTCGATATCAATTTTTTAAAATAATCCATATATCGATGTCAGCGATGCATCATGATCCACGATACTCTCAGTTCATCTTCGTTTCAATAATTGCCACTCGGGAATTTCGATAATTCGCGGCGGAACTTCGATCATCATTGCGTTGCGCTAATCCCATACTTTAAATACGAAAGGAGGAGTGGTTAATAACGGTGTTTGATATTAACTTCACTGTTTATTTTTCGCATTTTACAGAATCCTTTTTCCCGATGATTTAGCGCCAAGGGATGTTCGCCTGAGTAAAATTTGGTCGTCCTTAACTAAACAGTGAGTGGGGGATAATTTTTTTTTTTACTTCTATCTTTCATTGCCTACATGACGTTAACAAAGAATTTTAAATATATATATATATATATATATATATATATATTGTCATGTTTTTTACAACTTCAAAATAGTTGATTTAGACATGCCATTTTATTTTTATCACACGTTTTTATTATTGTTATAAAAACAAAATGGCAATGGAAGCAAAAAATTATTTTCTAGTTTTTGTCACTGAAAACTGTCATCATTTCGACTGATTTTTATTTAAATACGAGAGAATTTTACAGTTTTAAGATAGAAATATTTTTGCCATTCAAGTTAGTTTTTCAAGTTCTAAGGTTTTTAAATAAACGAAATTGTTTCACAAAACTGTGGTAAAAGTGAAGGCTATGCAACTCTTATAAACTTTAACCAACTTCTAAAAGCAAAAATAAATTGCGTTTTAAAAGTTATGCAAGTAATTAAACCCAAAATGTATTTCTTCGGCAAAAGATGCTTCTTAAACAATGTTTGATTTTTAATGCGCATAAAACTATCATTTAAAAGTGTGCTTAGTTTAAAATTAGAGATTTGCATCAGGTAAACAATGGGTAAAAAAAAATTCCGTAGGCATCTATAGCCATAAATAAAACTTTAATTTGTCACACAAAATCCTTTGTGAAGAAAATGAAAATTAACAAATTGGTTCAACAGAAATGCATACATTATTTATAAATATTACAAAGAAAAATATAGAGATAATTAAGTAAAAAATTTAAAGAAACAAAAAATATTACTAACGAGGAACAAAAAAAAGTTTTCGTACAATATTTACAACAGTTTATGAAAGATCTTCTTCATATTAACCAGGTTATATTTAATGGTCGGAGGCCCTCCTTTGGCCTCTATTTCTTCTCTCAAACGTTGTGGCCGGACTCCCACGAGTATTTTTTTTTTTTTTTTTGTTTCGGACGAAATGTTGCTCCAAATGTCTTGAATGACACTTTTTAGTTAGACCTTGTTCTTAATGTCATATTTTTTGAGTTCACGACAGATTTCTTCTAAAAATACTTGATGGGGATTAAGTCGGGTGAATGGGGTCAGCTATGAAACTGTTGTTTAATATGATAGAGGCACCATTCTTGACAAATCTTCGGAGGATGTTTAAGATCATTGTCCTGCTGGAAAGTGAAATCAGTTCCAAGACACAATTTTTTCTACACTGATTAAGACGTTTTGCTTTAGAATGCCAAGATACATGTACTTATCCATTTTCCTTCTATAAAACATAAATTGTCAACAATAGCAGCACTCGTACATCCCTACAGTAGGGTGGATCGAAAATCCAAAGAGTGGATAAAATAATCGGCATAGGGTGCAAAAGTTGTCTTTTAAGTGTACTAGGATACATGCAAAATTTTTTCAACTTCGTTTAATATCTTCCGGTGCCCCAAGACACTTAAATATTTGCAAAAAAACGATTTTTATGCAAATTTTGAATTAAAAATTAAAAATGTGTTAAAGAAACGATTTTATAGGCAGAAACGTAGAGGATAGGGCGAAGGAATGATAAAAATACCAACAAAAATTGGAAAATTATCGTAATCAAAAAATATCGTGTCTGTTCGATATCACATTTTGTAAGTGTACAAATTTCGATATATGTGAATGCCAAAAAGACATGAAAATTCTACTTGCAGAGCGATTGTTTATAGAAGATCAAAGATTAGAAAGGAAAATGTTTATTGGAGAAGTGGACGTAATTGCGACCAAAAAAAAAAGAGAAAAGGAAAAGAGAAAACAGATGGAAGACAAAAGAATAAAACGTAAAATGGTTAAAACTGATGCTGCTCATACTTAAACAATGGAACTACTTGAGCTCAACACTATGTTTTCGTCCTTGTATACAGATACGGATGTAATTACCTTGGAATATCAATCGTAAAATCGTTTAGATTTCCCTACCTTAGCAAGACAATGTGATCGATACGCAATTTCAAATAGAGCAGCTGCTTCATTTTCCAGTCCTGTTTTACAAGACATTTGAATTGTACACGAACGAGAGACTTCGCATGTGGTAGATCGCAATAAAATCGTAGACAGCGTAAAAAGCTTTAAAATGTAGTTGCAGAGTGTAATAAGTTAACAGTGTCTTGATCTCTTTTAACCGGATTATGTTTCGATGGGAGAAAAGACAACACAAAAGTGCTAATTAAGAAGGACATAAAGTACTACCCAAAGACCACGAAGGAGGAGCATTATTCTCTTGTAAACGAACTTAACTCTGTGTATATCGGACATGTTACTGCTGCAACAGGAGGAGCTAAAGCTATAAAAGAAGCAATACTCAATATTTTTAATCAATTTATATGCAATTAAATGGGCTAACAATAATTGGATGCGAAGGAAAAAATATTAATACTGGGCACGAGGGAGGTATTATTCGCTTGATGGAACTGGCTTCAATAGACCATTACAAATGGTGAATTTGTTTGCTTCAAACGAATGAGTTACCCTCCATCATCTACTAAATTCTTTGGATGATGCAACAACTGGTCCTAAAGAATATTGTCGACCAATTTACAAAGCAATCGAAACCTGCGAGGAGCTACCTGTAGCTCCTTTTTCCCCAATAAGTGTGGAGAATATGCCACATAATATAGATAGAATGGTTCTCGTCAATCATCAGCAATATCTATATGATATTTGCCAAGCGATATCACGTGTTGAATGTTATTCTGACCTGGCAATAAGAAAGCCTGGTGCAGTTGCTCACTCAAGGTGGCTAACAATTGCAAGTAGAATTTTAAAGTTGTATGTAGTCACAGAAAAGTCATCTGACAAACTTATTATTCTTGCAACATATATTATGAAGGTATATGCAACCTGTATGGTTCCATGTCAAAACAAAGCCTTCCATAACAGAAGGAGCGCTGTATATTTGGGGACAGTAATACATTAACAAATTTATAATTAATTAAATTAATTAAACAATAAAAATTCATAGTATTATATATAAAGGCGCAAATGCAGCTATTTATAATATAATACAGAAGCAAAATTAGATAAACTAAACAAAATTTAAAATGAAACAAAAAGAAAGAAAAACGTAAAGACAAAAAAACAGCAAATTTAGACAAGAACAATGACAATACATCTTTAATCGTAAGAAAGCAACAGCCTCAAATTGTTGCATCAACAGAAGGTTGAAACGATAATATTTAAAACACATAAAAATATATAAAAATGAATTTCGAAAGTAAAAATTGTTCAAAAAGGAAGAAATGAAAAAGGAATCGAATGGTGAACTTTATCAAAGACCACTCACCATAAAGATTCCAAAATTGGACAAGATTTTCTGTCAAGGGTAAGATTATAAATCAAAATTATACCCTTTGTGGCCTGAATCCCGTCCAAAATCAATATTTGAATCATTTTGATGAATCAAAATGCACAATCCTTAAAATATCAAAAAGTACTAGAGAGTGTGTTAACCCTAACACTCTCTGCCGAAATCTTAGATGCAAAACAGACGACGCCAATATACATGAAGCAACAAAAATTAGAAGCGAGCACGTAGCTCCCTCTATGAAGAAAAATTCTAACTAATTAATCAGAATAAAAAACTAATGTTTAAACAGTTTTAGCAAATTAAAATGAAAAAACCATTAATATATTAATTAGAGAAATTTTTAAACTCCTTTTAAAAAACTATTAAAATTAATGAAAGAATTTGGGAATCCGTTGTCTTTAAGAATATTTTTTAAATTATCTAAAGCTTTAACTAAATTAGAATATTTGGGGACTTATCTTATTTTCTAGATATTTGGAACCCAATTTAAGAAATACAGTACACACTGTTATTCAAAGAAATAGCTTCTTTTGTCATACTGAAAATTTGCAATTGTCAATGCTCACAGATAACAGAGAGAATATAAGGTCTTTAGCACTACGAAAACTAATTTGTGCTAGAAATGAAAACAGAGGATAATCAGAATCAGAATTTTTCCAAGTACCAAAAATAGACTTTAAAGCAAAGAATTATTTTGCACTTATTAACTGGCAATGAGTTGGACCTTTTGAACCACCTCTTTTGATGAATGTGCCATTTAAAGAAATTGAGACCATGGTAAAAGTTACACGGAGGAATGGTCAAAATATCCAAGCCATACCCAAGCTGTAGAAAGATGTTTTTGCTTAGTGTCTGAAGCATCGGAAAGTGTATATGGAGAAGAGAAGAGACACGGTTTCATATTGAATAGGATACAATCAAGAAATCTTATCAAGCATTATAATACCAAAAAGGATTACGTCCTTTAGAAATATGTAAATCTTCAAACTAATAGAATTAAAAAATCTATAATATAAGTTCAGTTTTTATAAGTTTTGTGATTTATTGCTTTGACTATTAAATTTATACTTCATGTATTATTATAAAATTATAATTATTTATAACTTTATACTTTAATACTTGATTAATCTGCAAATTTTTCAAATATTTTTCATTAATTCACAATTTTTAATAGATATTTGTAAAAATGTGAATTTTTAACTTTTGGGGGGCTTTCGGGCCACCAGAAGATATGAATGAATGTTAATAATAATAAAAAAAATGTAAACTAATATACCCAAAACAAAACTTTCTTACCCGGCGCTAAAGAAAATGTTGAAAATATTTTTTTATAAATTTCCAAAAAAAAAAATGTCATTTTTAACAATTTTTGGGGCACTGGAAGATATGAATGGATTTCAATAAAAAAATATATGTAAACTAATATACCTAAGAAACAACTTTCCCACCCCATGCCAAAAATAATTTCAAAACAAAACAAAAAAAATTGTAAAGTTTCATTAAAAATTCAATTTTTAACTATTTTTGAGGTGCTTGGGGCACCGGAAGATATAAATGAATTTCCATAAAAAAAAATTATATGAACTAATATACTTAAGACGCAACTTTCCCGCCCCCTGCCAAAAATAATTTCGAAAAAATTTTTTTTTCCTATACTTTTCGATCCACCCTACCCTACAGTTCCACATAAATTCTTAGTTAGCATCTGTTGATTTGGTTTTCTACAGACCATAACTCACCCATCTGACCCATGGATATTATATTTTGATTTATCTTTAAAACGACCGATTCCCAGAAAGATAAGGGCTTAATCAGATGCTTCTTTGAAAACACAAGGAGTTTTTTTCATTACAGAAACAAGACTTCTTACCAGATGCACGTCCATTGTAACCAGCTTTTTTAATGACATTTCTCACCATTTGAGATACTTCAGTGTTATAAATGAGTATTTAATTCAGCTCCGACTTGAGGTACACTTATTCGTAGATTATCCTGCACCTTACGAATGAGATTTCTTTTATGCAAGTGGTTTAATTTTGGAGGTCTTCAGGATCTATCTGTATCCTCAAATGTCTGAAGCTCGCGGTATCTTTCAATAATAAATTATACTGTAGACTTCGATTTATTAATGATTTCCCAAATTTTCTTTTCATAGATAATCATCATTTCGCAACTAAATCATCAACTCACGAATAGCTCTGGGAACTTCTATTTTAATACGATCAGCTACAAGCTAGAGTTAAACAACTGTTGATGTCATCTCTTCATACACATACTTCATACATGCTTACATACACTCCAGTTTCAAGAACTTACTGTGGTTCCCTTGTAGAAGACTTCCAGATGAATTTGCATAATGCGTACGGAAACTTTTTTGCATGACACTTCGCAATATCTCCTAAATATTTCAATTAAAACATTTGCCGAGTTTTGTAAAAACAGACATTTATTATAAAATCATTTTCAAGGCACAATTAAGCATATTTCAATAGTTACTGAAGGTATGAAGAAAATATTAGAAACTATGCTAATTTAATCGTAACTTGTTTTACCCACTGTATACAATATTTAAGTCTTCGTAAGTTGCTTTAACTGTTAACGAAAAAGGGCTTATTTTTATTGTTACTTTCTTTCTGTAGCATTTCGTATGAGTCTTTAACGTCCCCCACCAGACCCCAATCCAGGATTTGGGTCAGGGGGTGGGGGCTGAGGTATAAAAAGTTTTGTATCGTCGTGACGAATTTCAAATCTTATGGCTTATGTAAACCAAAACACTTTAACTTTACAGACTTTACTCACCTGACAATAAGAACCATAAAGAACACCACAATACTTTCGATAATTTAACAAAAAACACAATGAAATAACTAGCAAAAATATGTTTTTGACCGTATCACCTCTGCAAATACGAGTGGAATGACTGCAAAAGTGGGAAAACTTTCGGGCATGTCAAAAACCAGGAAGAAATGTTTTCACTTTTTTAAAGGGAGATTAAGAAAAAACAGCTGTAGTGATTTTAAATAAAATAAACAATTCTGGTCTAGCTCTGGGGGGCTGTAGCCCGATAGCCACCCCCCTGGATTAGCCATTGATTTTCCCACATTACTAGTTAATTGTATAATTTATAAAGTATTACAAACTACATAAAACACAATTTATTGAAATTATAAACAATAATAAAACTTGATGATTTCTATTATTGGTCATTTCATAAGTTAAGGGAAATAAACATCAAACATCTGAGTGTTTGATACAGATGTTTAAAATTAAAAATATAGTTAAATTACTTACACTATTACACACTCAACAAAAAGTGAAAAGTAATGAATTAGGTATCAAAATAGATGAGGTATTAAAAGATAAAATAAAATTTAAAAATTGCATTAAAACATATAAATTTGAAACCTTTTATTATTTTGTTTTTAATGTGTAGTATAAAGAGAAATCAATCAATCAAATGTTGTTTTAATTCTTTGTTAAGTAAAGGGGATAACAATTAAACCTCCTTGTTTGTTTTCTCTACTGACACTTTCTTTTAAGAGAACGTGTTGATATTAAGGTTCCATTAAGAGCCTGTAGAACACTGAAGATGTTTATGGATTTTAAGTAATTTTCTGCGTGAAATAATAGCACACATGCATGATTTAATTTTAGTTTATATGTTTAAAAATGCAATGATTTGATGTGTGCATGCACATGGGCAAAATAGTTAAGTGGTTAAGAGACAAAATAGAAATGCTCAATTGGTTATGCCTTTCTTATAGTTACTAAATATTCCTATTCAAACAAAAAGGGGCAGTAACCAATAGCTATTCAACTTCATAATCAGATATTAAGAAAAAAGGAAAGTTTATACTGAAGCTAATATTATACCATATCAAAAATATGGAAAAATATACAAACATCTAGTGCTGTCCTTAGTTTCATATTTTATATGAATTAAGAATATTCCAAAATTTTACCGTTACTTCTTACAACTTTTTTATGTCAAATTTTAAATAAATATGATGGATCTAGTATAAAAATTGCATTCATAAAGCACATACCTCACCAGGAGCATTGTTCCAGTCCTCATATGTAAGAGCATGGTGTGGAAATATTCTTGAATTCAGCACATTTAAAACAGCATTTGTTACATGAGAAATTGAGCTGA
The DNA here is from genome assembly GCA_013235015.1 of Araneus ventricosus. Lineage (NCBI taxonomy): Eukaryota > Metazoa > Arthropoda > Arachnida > Araneae > Araneidae > Araneus > Araneus ventricosus. Next base: position 851,806 of record BGPR01000256.1, read on the forward strand.
AATACTTTTCCCATAGAAAACATGCTTGAGAACGCATCTCAGAAATTCGTTCATCAGAGACAGACTTGAGTATGTGTATGAGATCTGCCAAATTTTCTTCAAATACAGATATACTAGCTCTGAAATAATAAGGAATTGATTATTTGCAGGCACTGTACCTATGGATAAAACGTTATTTGCAGGTACTGTAACTATGAATAAAACATTATTTGCATCCACTGTCAAATTCAATATTCCTTCCTTAGTGTTAAGAAGTTAAGAAACATTTTATCCAATAAGCGGTGCGCACGATTCGAGTGTTGCACCACCGGAAGTCATTATTGCTTCTACTGTCAGTGTAAGTCTTGTGATCGTAATAAAGAGTTGGTTATTGGAAAGAAGAGCGTAACCCTTTTCAAGAGAAATCAAATCCACACCAGAACCAGCAAATCTGATCGTGATACTGTCCAGATGGTCCGTCGAGCCGGAGGTGAGCTCTCTTTCCAATAATTATTCGAACTTAAGATTCATAAATCAATTTATAATGGAGCCTTTAAAAACGAAAAAGAAAGTGCTAAAAACTGCGTTAACAAGGCTCAGAGATAAAGTTGCTTCTGCAATAAAGGATGCAGATTCAATCGCCTTGCGATTATTTGAATCTAAAACTAGTGATTTATTCAATGACTTTAAGTTATTATTCAATTCAATTTTTGTAACCTGCAAACCAGAGGAGTTAGATGATTTCATTAAAGAGAAAGAAACCATAGACAATTCGATAGATGAATAGAGATTAAATGTTAATCGTAAAATGAATAAAACTGATCCTGAACATTCTATTTCATCTATGTCAAACTGTAATGCAAGTGTGTCTGTCGGATGTGAAATTATCGACACTATCCGTACCAATATTTAATGGTAAAATTGAGAATTGGATCATGTTTAAAGACATGTTCGCCGCAAGTGTAATTGAAAATAAATCCATTTCAAACTCCATAAAATTACAATTCAATTTGTGTACAACCCCTCATCTTTTAGCTTCTCTTCGACAGGAGCTAAAAATCTGCTCATTGTAATGCCGACATTTTTCTGCATACTAATGATATTGAACTGCATTTTTTATATAGTTGAACTATATATCTGGCTTTAAAGTTGTGAAAGTAAAATTATGCTATGTTTCACGCATGCACAGTAAAACATTATTTACTAAAAATGCTCATATTTCCTGTAATATTCAAAATTTATTTTCCAAATTTTTACAAAATGCTTCTCTAACATATTGTCATTTTTTTAAAGTTTCGTATAATATAATAGAAAACTTTGCATGTTATAAGCAAAAACAGGCTGGAAAATTCGGGGTTTTTTTACGAAAACCTTTATATCTTTTCAAATATTTTTGCTGAGTTTACGAAAATTCCTGTAAATATTATGCACATTAAACATAACCATTTCTGAAAGTATCATCTTGTTATCAGTATTTTGTGAAGCGGGGTGGGCCAAAAACGTTTTTGTCTTCATCAGTTTGTAGACAGTCCCCTAATTGCCCTCAGGACCGAACCTTCAATGTAAAATGTCAATGCTAAAGTCTAATCTTCACATGGTTGTAGTTTAAAAGTAGTCAGTTAATTCTTTCCGGAGAAATTCTAAAAAATGTGAAAATCTGAAAGTGTTCGAATGCTTTTGGGCATATAGTGTATATAGCATCCCTAAGGTCAGTCAACCAGGAGTATGCCCAGAAACCTGAAACTGGCTTACCTTATGTGTAGAACATAAACTGTTATAAGATTATGAAGTCTATAATTATTATTATGATAAGAGTAAATGTTGTACACATTCCTTTCTTGTATTCATTAATTGGGAGCTGTAGTCCATATTAGTGCCCAAGACCTCAAAATCCAAAAGGTAGTGCTGTATACATACACATAAAACATACATCACATTAACACAATTTGCAGTAATAGTTTCAGGCTTTTTTAATGTTGTATATATATATATATATATATATACTAGCTGAACCCGGCAATGCTTTGCTACTGCTAGATTTGAGAATATATAGATTGAATGAACACAATTGAAAGTTAGATATCAATTTTTGTATTTATTTAAAATTAGATATCTATATATATATAATATAAGGCAGTGTTCGTACGTGTGTTTTGATGTGTGTATCGATTTACTTGATAACTTGAATTTCCAATGAAATATATTTGCAAAAATTTGTGGTCAGCATTCGTAAATGGTAACAGAGAACCAGCTGTATGGTATATTTGTTCTTGAATCTAGGCATATAATTCTCAGTTATTATATTCGTTGCACCAAATGAAGTCATTTGAAAGCATGTGCTATGATTTTGTATGTTATTCAAAAAATGCTTCTATTAAGTTGTAGTACCAGTGACCAATGAGAACAATGGCTCAAGTGGTGCCTTCAATCGTGGCAATTTAACTTTACCATTCAAACAACACATCCCCGGTGCTTCATTCTTGAATTTTAATGCCTTGCAATTTGTGCAAACTTCATTCACACTTTCAACAACCACAAATGGATGCGATATTCAATTTCCGAATTATACTGAAATGCAATACGAATAAGTTTTACCAACTGATTTAATCGATTCATTTGTATGCATAATCGACTATTGCCACATTGTCATTTCAATCACTATATGACAAAAATTGTCTTAATTCACACTCGACTTGCTTCATTCCGTGCTTCATGTTGTTGTGATGATTCAGTAGCATGCAATTGTGACACATATGTAATATATTTCCTTCATTTTGTTGTGCTGTTTCTTCTTCTGTTTCATTTTGTCTTTTTTCTCGTTTTCTCTTGGCTGCATTTGTACGACGACCAATATTTTATTATTTTGGCAGCATTTCTATAAACAGCAAAATGCAATTCCGACAGCAGAGTCGAATAGTCAAAATGATAAATAAAAATACTTACAAAACTTCACTTCATAATGCAGCAAAATCATCACAATTAATATTGAACATTAAAAAACTTACATAACATTAAAAAATTGAACATTACGGAACTTCACAAAATTTAACAACAGCACTCGAGCTTACTTCTACACATGCACAACAACATTTCTTAACTCATGAAGTTCAATGTGAGAAGTACTGTCTCGTGGCACCATCTACATTTAATTAATAGTACTATTACTATTGATATTAAATTTGTGATGTTTCTGTCTTTTGAAAGGAAGACACCAGATTTTAGAAAAATGTATCTCTTTGGATATAGACAGACAACACACATAAAAATTATAGTGCAGCACCATTGCACCAACATGGAGGTGTTGGTTGGACTCAGAAGCCAGAGATATTTCAAGAATAATGACCACAAATAGGCCTAAAATCTCACCTCTCTTCCTTAGGTCAACACCTAAAAACAACCCAGTTTATAAAAAGCAACCCTGCGTCTGCATTAGGAAGAAGTTGCACCAAGCATTCTCTCAACCATCGGCAAACATTAAAATATTATTAGGCCTCTAATTTTCTTCCTAATGGTCACATCGAGGATTTCAATATCTTTAAACCTTTCCCGGACAACGCGGATCATTTTGCAAAAAACCAAGAGTAAATCGGTCCAGTAGTTTTTTCGTCTATAACAAACATACATACGAACATTGCCTTTTATATATATAGATTTACATATATATTTAATTTTATTACATTTTTTATATCACATTTCAAAGGGAAAATATATAAATGAATTCTTGAAAAATATTGATGGACTTGATCTTATTCTCTCTTCTAATGATAAACTCTACTAGATTAAATTCTAGATATTTTATATCATCAGAGTTAAAAATTGTGAAAGGTTATTGTAAAAAGAAAGCAAATCTATTTTATATTAAAATCATGACTAAAAAATAAAAATATATTTATCCAATTATTATTTTATTATGGTTGCTACAGCTTGTGTTTTAACACGTGCAAAACATTAACGGGTCATTTCCATGCCAAGTGATCCAGAGCTGGTTGCTTGATCATTTCCTAATCAAATGATTTTTTGTATGTTGATTCCTACATAATTAGAGAGTCCAAAAAGACTAATTTTAATTTTTTATCTTTTTCTGAATTCTGATGGCAGCCATTTTTCTTTTACAAAATATGCTGATTTTCATGTTTCTAGGGGTTTGTGTTAACTTATATTACTCGGAACTGGTGAACCCAAGGTTGATGAAACAAAAGCCAGTTTATTCAGGAAGATACAGCCTTTATTATCTCCAGTACACATTTAAAGAAAATTATATCCCAAATAGCAAAAATCAGCTTAAAAGTTTGACTTTAAAAATCACAAATTTTCAATTTTTGAAGGCATATAATTCCCAAAAGGAATCTATTCTCCATATTACTTTTTTTGTGGGGATGTGTAGTTATCTTAATGTACTATATATACAAAAAATTTCAACCCTGATATTTGCTTCTTTTAAGAGTTATGGGCTTTCAAAATCCAAAAATTTCAAAAAAAAATCCAAATTTTGACACTTTATATCTTTGTTGGGGCAAAGTTTAAAAATCTGAAATTTTTATAGATAAACCCTCTATAGTGTATTATACTGCTGTAAAAATTTCATGTTTGATATTTGTCTACAAGTCAAGTTAGAGGACTTTAAAAATCCCATAAGAAACGTATTTTTTGCCGAAAATGACGAAGCATTAATTTGACTAAATATTATTTTTATCATTAATAAATTACAATATAACTAATATTACCTATTACATATAAACTTGCCTTTTTACATGAAGTAGCTTGTGCACACTTCAAATGTATAATGAAGTTGAAAAATTTGAATATGTTCATGGTCACTTTAGGTTTCACAGTATAATTGAGGCTTCTCTATTCACTTATCTTATAACACAGTTTTTACTATGGTTACCATTGTTAAAACACTTTAAAACTTCAAATAAAAGTATTGATATATTATTTACAACTAACACATTACAAAAGTATGGATATACTATACATTTGAGTCAGGTTTATTGTTCTACCTGGATTTGTATTCATTAAGAAGTTTTGATATTTCTTCACTTAGTTTTAGGGAAATGTTATGTGTCCTTCCAGTAGTTGTTGTACATCTAAGGCACTTAGTTTCCTTAAAACATTGTCCATGGGCACCCAAGTCTGGTCTTTCTCCTTTTTCTTAAAAGCTGTCCTTGGTCCGGTGGGGATGATAAAATGTTACAAGCACATTTTTATTTATATCACTAATGCCATTCACTTCTGCCAGCTACCAATGACCATCATATACACATGCAATAGAATCTCTTGTATGAAGTGTTATTTGTACAGCTTTTGTAGTGGAATGAATTTCATATTCCTTAGCTTGTGAAGCAATGAAGCACTTCAGGTTACTCTCTGACACAGGAACAAAACAATGAAAACTCCTTATACCAGTAATTGCCACAGAGTTTTCAAATCAGTCAAGAAGTTTATTGTTATGATGTTGAATGATTTCTTCATCTTTTATGAAAGTGAAGGTCATTCTTTTTAAATGTTCTTGACAAAATTCAAACATTTCTGCTGGTGTCAATATTTGGTTAGTGCATGGTAGCTGGAGACTTGCTTTGGTTTGTTGAAGTCTATCACATAAGTTTGTGAACAGGTCTGAACATCCACACATTTTGTTGAATAAGTATATTAGGTCTACTGCATTTTAAGAGATTATCTTATAAATAGAAACATAACATAATATGTTATAACTTAACAAAATAAATACGAAGTAAAATTAATGCACCAAATGGTGCATTAATTGAAAATATAAATGATATAAGAATTAATTTGATAGTTTGCATTAATTTGAGTTGTAATTTTAATTACAAATATTACTTGAGGTCATATTATAATTTATTGATGATAAAAATAATATTTGGTCCAATTAATGCTCCGTGATTTTCGGCAAAAAATACGTTTTTCATGGGATTTTTAAAGTCCTCTAACTTGTAAATAAATATCAAACATGAAAATTTTACAACAGTATAATACACTATAGAGGGTTTATCTGTAAAAATTTCAGATTTTTAAACTTTGCCCCAACAAAGATATAAGGTGATAAAATTTGGATTTTTTTGAAATTTTGGGATTTTGAAAGCCCATAACTCTTAAAAGAAGCAAATCTCAGGGTTGAACTTTTTTGTAAATATAATACATTAAGGTAGCTACTCATCTCCACAAAAGTAATATGGAGAGTAGATTCCTTTTAGGAATTATATACTTTCAAAAAATGAAAATTTATGATTTTTAAAGTCAAACTTTTAAGCTGATTTTTGCTATTTGGGATAAAATTTTCCTTAAATGTGTACTGGAGATAATAAAGGCTGTATCTTCCTGAATAAACTGGTTTTTGTTTCATCAACCATGGGTTCACCACTTCCGAGTAATATACCGGGTAAGTCAAAATGAATATAGCGATTACAAACGGCTATAACTATTTAATGGAAAAGAATTTATTGATAAGATTAACACAAAATGTAGACGGAACTTCAAAATTTCTTTACGTAAGGCGCAGTGAAGCAGAAGCCAACACATGCGTGAGTTGAAACTTCACAACAACAAGAAACCTGTTCATTGCGGGCGTCTCATTAGTAAAAATGGCGAGTCCCATACAGAAAGCATTCTGCGTGTTAGAATTTAACAAATGTCATTCTGTTATCACAGTGCAGAGAAGATTTCGTCAGCGTTACAATCAAGAACCTCCAAATGCGAACAACATACGCAGATGGCATTGGATGTTTGAAGAAACAGGATGTCTGTGCAAAGGGAAAACTAGCAGAAGACCACGTGTTTCAGCAGAAAACGTTGAAAGAATTCGCCGCACGTATGAACGAAGCCCACGGAAATCGACGTATGAAGGCAGTTGGGAGTTACAAATGCCACAAAAAACGGTATGGCGTGTTCTCAGAAGAGGCTAAAAATGAAACCGTACGTAATTCAACTTGTGCAGCAATTGAAACAGGAAGACTACGGCAAACGTATGAATTACGCTACGTTTATGCAGGAAAGCATGGAGGATGAAACAATGGCTGATCATATCATTTTTACCGATGAATCAACCTTCCACATAAGTAGGAAGGTTAACCGGTACAACAGTCGAATATGGAGTACAGAGAAGCCTTCCACTGTAATTGAACATGAACGTGACTCAGCGAAAGTTAATGTGTTCTGCGCGATCTCATCACGTAAATTGTACGGTCCTTTTTTTTCAGTGAGCAAAGTGTTACATCAAATGTTTACCTTGACATGCTTGAGGTATGGTTAATGCCACAGCTAGACTCTGATTCCACGGATTACATCTTTCGGCAAGATGGAGCACCCCCACACTGGAGTACAGAGGTTCGCACATTTTTAAACCAACATCTTCCAAAGCGTTGGATCGGTCGAAGTGGAGATGCCGACGATGTCTTCTGCTCTTGAACACCGAGATCTCCGGACTTGACACCCTGCGATTTTTTTCTATGGGGTTATGTGAAAGACAGGGTGTATGTGCCTCCCATGCCCAAAACAATTGAAGGACTCAAAGTACGCATTTGTAATGCGCTTGTGTCAGTGACTGAACAAATGCTTCAGAATGTAATGACTGGAAAAAATGGATGAAATGGACTACCGCCTAGATGTTGTCTGTGTGACCAAGGGAAATCACATAGAACATCTATGACGTATGTATACAAAATTTTGAAGTTCCGTCTACATTCTGTGTTAATCGTATCAAATTCTTTCCCATTAAATAGTTATAGCCATTTTTAATCGCTATATTCATTTTGACTTACCTGGTAAGTTAAAGCAAACCCCTACAAATGCAAAAATCAGCATGTTTTGTAAAACAAAAATGGCTGCCATCGGAATTTAGAAAAAGATAAAAATTTAAAATTAGTCTTTTTGGATACACTAATCATGCAGGAATCAACATACAAAAAAACATTTGATTATAAAATGGTCAAGCAACAAATAATTTTTTTTCTGATCACTTGACATGGAATAGACCCAAACTACAAATAAAGTTTAAACATATGGTCCCTCACACAGTGGGCATTACCAGCTGACAATTTTTAATTCTTTTTAATATTTTGAAAACTATTGCAGATATTAAAATATATTTTTGAATTGTAACATTTTATTGCCTTAGTTATGGTATTACATAAAATGTTACTGTGTAATAAATTAACTTTTTTTTTTTTGCAAAATCAACTTTAAAAATCTGTAAAAAAATTATATTTAATTATAAATTCATTTCATCACTTTGTGTTGAAAGATTATGTTCTTTTAGCAAGTGAAAAAAAAATAAATAATAGTTGCCAATACTTCAGTTAAAATTTATAAGGCTTATTTAAAATTGGAAATACCATTTTTCAAATCCTTATGACTCTCAAAGTTTTCATCAGAACGATTTCTCAATAAAAAAAATTAATGAGCTAATTTCATGATGCTGAAACAATTCAGCAAAAAAAAAAAAAAATGTAAAAGAGGAAAAACTTTTTTAGAAGTTTGTGAACTTGGTTAATCAATTTGTAGAAACTGACCCTTTGAATTATTTCCAGTAGTATCAGTCTTGTGAAGACATGATACTAAATGCCCAAGTAATAAAGGGTATTTCATTTATTTTGTTACCAACAGCACAAATATATATTTTAACTTATTTATCTTTGGTGTCTCTTCATATGCATTTAATTTACTAATATTGTACTTAATGGCATTTTCAAAAAAATATATATATAAAGGATTCTTTACCTTTGCCAATCAATGTTTTCAGCAAAAGGCAATACATATCCGTCAGCAACGATTACAGGTATACATCCAGCTTTCATGGCATCGGACAGAGTTGTTTGTCCCAATCTAGCTCCACGAATGATCAAACAAAAAGTGGATTCCTAAATGAAATATTTAATATTACAGATTTTTCTATTTACAGTATAAAAGCAAAAAGCTGTCAGTTGATTTTAGAACAAATGTATTCAAATAAAAGGCAAGTGAAGTTGGTGACGAAGGGTTCAGCCCATATTAGATGGTAGCGTTCTGCAAGAAGGTTGTGGCATGAAATGGACATTGCCAATCTCAAAAGTTTGTACTGACGTCACCTATCAGACGGGATTTCAATTATTGTGGATTGTATTCAACTGGGGAACTACATCACAGTCAAAGTCACACCTGATTGGCACGAATTTTTGCCGCTGACAGTTTTCTGTCACTATCCTGTACATTTTTACGTTGGTTGAGCCCATGATAATCAAAATCATGCCTGACTGGTGATGTCACTACAAACTTTTGAGAATGGTAATGTTCATTTCATGCCAGAACCTACTCACAGAATGCTGCCATCTGATACAGGCCTTAAAGATATCACTGCCCCTTTGGTCTGCAACATTATCAGACTCAAAAAATCCCAATTCTGTTTTGGTGTCAAACAACTCAGACAGGTTTTTTTTAACGTATAAATTGACGGATATATCGACGTGCAATAAAGCTAAGCATAAATAAAAAGTAAATATGGATCGTACATTTCACTTCATCTAAGCATTACTTATTCATGCTGGATTGTAGTAAAGGTTAATGAGCTTCTTTTCTTTTTTATTTATGCTGATTCATTATATCATCGCTTCATGGACTAGTTGAAGGTTTTCTTGAATCAGTGTAACACTGTTAATTCATCAAAGAATAAGCATTTTTAACAACCATGTTAAAGTTCAAATGAAAAAACAACACAAGGAAGTTTTGTTAAATGACAACAGATATTTCACAAAGAATGTTGTTCATAATGAAATTTTTTAGTTGATAAAATTCTGGGCCTTTATTGTTTACTATTAATGTTATTATATATTAAATCTAAAGTGCGCCACAAATCATATACTTTTTTTTATTTCTTAGCCACTCTGCCAATGTGGATGAGATTTCTACTACAACTTTCGTTAGCAAACCTGTGACAATCAGATCCGAGATATTAGTCTCACAATAACAGCCTGTCTAGAGCTTTAAAAAGAAAAATTGGGAATGATATCTCCTGCTTGCTTTTCTTGCTAAGTCTTACAGTTCTTTTTCAATTAAATGATTCTATGAAAGATAATACTACTAAAGATTCTTGTGTATGATGAGCTTTTCTTTATACTAATATCATTTATCGGTAAATTTAAAGCAGTAGTATATAGATAAATTTAAAGACAAATGAACTGGAGTTCATTTGTCTTCATAATGATTTCATTTCATAATGATCACAATTTTGCAATGCATTTTACTACCACTCTTAGATTTGCATTGAGATAGCACAACATAAAGGTACCAGGAAATCCACATATGTAACACACAATTTTGAAAAAAAACTGGCCGAATTATCCACTCTGAACAGAAATTTTATCCTGAAAACAAATGATAATACACATTTAGTTTATATATATATATACCTTCAAGGGTTTTTTTTTGCCTTAAACATTTCCATAATTAAAACTACTTTAAGTCTGTATTGGGAAAGTCATTTCATAAGTGATAACAATTAATATGTTCAGCGAGTATGTACAGTAGAGGGGAAAGAAGTTTTGGTGATAAAGATTTTTCAGTTGCAGAGAGACTTCAATAATAGCCTAACAAATAAAATACAAATCTTTAATTTCCTTTAAAGGACTAGGAGACATCTTCCTTTTTGTCTCAAAACCTCACCATTTTTAATTCTTGAGGGGATCCTCGGTCCAGAATATGTGTTAAGATACAATTGATATAAATATAATATCTTAGAATATATATGACATAACATTAATATACCTCAAGAACTTCAGGATATAAGAATGTTTCACCACCCCTGCAACGTAAAGTTGTGTTTCCTTGTGAACATCGATTGAGGACAAGCAGCTCAGGATGCTCCTCTGAAAGATCTTCAAGTTCATTTCGATATTCAAAATGAATATTATTTTGCGCAGATGTTGCCAAGTATTGTCTTGAGCTGTGATAGTAAAGAGTACCATAATGACTTTTACACAAATGCTACAAATTAAACAATGTTACAACTCTTTGCTTAGCAAGCAATACCACCTATCTCAATTCTTTGAAATTTCAAAAAGAAAAAAAAAAAAAAAAAAAAAATGGATTTTAACAACCAAAGAACCGAACACTTCTTTTTTTAAAAACATCTGGTATGAACATGAGACCACATGTTCCTAACAGAAGTGAAAAAAAGAAATATTCATTATTGGTTGTAAAAAATTCAGTTTTTTCTTCCTCTTTGAAATTTCAAAAAATTGAGATAGGTGGTGTTGCTTGTTCAGTGATGGATTACAAATTAAACAACATGTTGTTTAAATGTTTCTGTTAGATAAGGATCCAATTCATTTTAATACCAGGAGTCATAAAACAAAATTACAGTGACAAGATACTTAGTAGCGTCTTAAAGCACATCTTTGTTCTGAAATGAAAGACTAAAAAATACTTTTATACAAACCAGAATAAATATTATATACTAACCCTTCTTTGCAAGTTGCCAAATCAAATGGATGTCCAAGCAGACTGAAAACTGGTATGCTGATATCGTGTGTTTTACGATATGTCCAAGTAGAAAATCCTGCGCCTGCAATCATTCCACGATCTAAATCTATTTCAAGTACAGGATTATAATCGGGTACACTTCCCGGCAAGAAGTTGAATAGCAGATGATTGGTACCAGAGTTCCAACTAAATATTAATAAGAAAAAAATAAACTATAAAATTTGCAGATCAAAATAACACTCGAGACTTACACGTAAACTTTAATATTGAGTCATCAAGAAAATGAATAAAATAAGTCATTTAATTACAAATCTTTCTTTCTGGCCAAGGGATAAAAATTCAAAAATATACATTTAGAAAAGAGTGATAAGAATAAACAATACTAACTATTTTATAACTATTTGATACATGCAACTTACAACTATTTTAAGGATAGATGCTAGTTTCTGAGGTACAGACAAAACAAGATTTAGCCTACAGAAAGATACATTTTGAAGTGAAAACAAGAAGTCAAAAACTAGTTAAATATAACCTTGTTTGGCAGTAATAGTGCATAAGCATCCATAATCACAAATTAGAGAAAAAATTAATCGTAACAAGTAAGAAATTGATGTTCAAAGTACTATTTTTCCTTTAAAAATTTTTACCTGTTAGATTAACATTCCATTTTAAAGATACACGAGGAAAGATTGTGTAATTTTAACCAGAGGTTCTATAGATAGAATTCTTTTTATAGAAACAATTATGCAATACTATTCTCTAACTGCCAGAAATTTATTTGGGCATGTGTTTAAGGCCTATAATACTCTATATATTAAAAAATATATCTGTCTGAGAGTGTTTATATTAAAATACAGATGGAACAGATTTAAAATTCTTTTACTTGTTTTATCAGTATTGTAATTTAGTATAGATATCTGAAATTCTTATAAGTGAAGGTCAGAAAAAGTTATATTATTAATATGTATTACAGTCAAAGCCTATCTTGACTACTGAATTTTATAGCATTCATGTTTTTTAATTTATTGAAGCAGGTTTAAAATTATGCCAAATGATATTAAAAAGTGCAATTTAACAGACAAAAATATTCTTTGCAATTTTTAAAAGCTACACTACTTATTCAGCAGCACACTTTCTAGTACTTACTATGGCAGAGATGACAAAATTTGAGAAGTTTCCTTCAGACGCACATTATTTTGATTTAGGAGGTCAAGCGAAATAACAAATATGCAAGCTTTTTTAGGATCCGGCTCATAATACGGACTACTATAGATAGTTCGCAGAATTTCCATGAATTCAACAGAAAAAGGAACAGATATTAGAACTTCCTCATCATCAACAAACTTTTTAATAGGATAAATATAAATGGATAGTTTCTTCCCAGAATAGCCACATTTGAACACATCGAAGCAATTGAAAAAATTACAATCTCGGTCTCGAATTTTAGCTTGCAAAGCTGAGGAAGCTATCTGAATTTCTGGAGAATTTTCAACATATCGAAGAGTAAATAACTCTTCTTCATGACCGATATTCCAGGATCTGAGAACTAGCAACGCTACTAAGACCAATGCGACAACAAATATGCATGTCAGATTATAAAAAAGTATATTTTTAGTACGCTGAACTCGATTGAAACCCATTGATATCTTATGAAAAAGACCCGGTATTAAAAAAAAAATGTAAACCAGATAAAATTAACCAAAAATGTACATAACCCGATATGTTAAAATTAAGCTTTACTTTGAGAGCATGAAATTTTAAAGTAATAATTGTTAAGAAATTGATATTAGACTAAATCCACGGCATTTCCATTTATTTATTAATTCTAGTCGCTTCAATTCTTGTAGGTAAATAAATAAACATCAACAGCACTGCAACGGTTGCCATGCTCTGTGGACATAAAATTGCTTGGCATTGATTTTGTTCAATCAATGCAACACTAGCTGAGCTGCAAAGAGTTTATTCACGATAAGCATTATCATCATATATAAAATTTTCTTCTCATTTATGGAAAGTAATATTTCATGAATAGTTATTCTCTTCATAAGAGTAATGTCTATTATATGCATTACAGTTCTGGTAAAGAATAAATGTATTCTTACGGGTCTAGTCTGGTACCCCCCGGTTGGGTTGGGACACGTCACTTTTTCCGCACGTTAACGACAAGTGGGATTCTCGTACCCGTTTATCCAACCGGTTGGGATCTCGCTCGGTCGAAAAAAGGACTCCGATTTCTCGCCAGCTCTGTACCTGGCGTAAAAGCTATTCGCTAACGAGAAGTGTTGTTTCGATATCAGAACGTATCAAATTTTCGTTTAAAATGGAGGCTGCTAAGACGTTAACGGCGCTATTCACCAAACAGCGTGTTAGCATCGGAATCGAGTAATCCGTGACCGAGCGTTGATTCTGGATTTCGTGAAATTCTTATTCCCGAACAAGAGTTACTCGATCTCTCGGTATCGGAGCCTACGTAGGACACGCCCCACTCTGTGACGTAGGGTACCAGTTATTCCTGCCCCCATCATTTTCAAAGTAGATTTGCATTGGTCCAAATATGTCACATGATTATCAGCTGATTTTAGCGCCTTCTAATGTTTGTTTTGACTGTCATGCAACTTTTGAATATTTTTGTTGCCTGAATTTAGGATTCTCGAAATAAAATTTTTATAAAATTGTTATTCTTATCTCCATATGTTTTCAGCACATATGGATAAGATTCGATTTTCAGATGTTAGTATAATTGTATCGAAATGGAGATTTATAGTGACAATCCCATATAAATACTTGTATATTTCTGTGTCTTGATACATTATTAAGCAAGTAGGTTTTAAATTTTCATAGTATGCTGCAATAAAAAAAATATTGGTATTTAGATGTACATTAGTGAATATTTGTATAGTAAATAGTTTCCAAATAAATCCAGCTTTTACTAAAGCCTATGTAACAATATTCCTTAAACAAATTGCAAAACTATTTCATTAACAAATATATAGATTGAAAATATTGGAAAGAAGAACCTGTAAACTGCTCATGTGTAAACAAAAATCAGACTAAACGTTTCTGAAAAATGGAAGAATTTTTATGAACACCAATACCTAATAAAACAAATAATCATTCAATCCATTTATTATTAATAAAATGCTATTGCGCTAGAGATATTTTTTGTAAGAACTTCCTTCTCTCTTTATTTTAAAAAAATTAACACAAGTATTTTATTACATTTACATATTTAAAACTTGTTGCTTGTTGTAAACATTGAATTTAGCAAATTTTGATTTTCAACTGAATGAATTACTGACTAGTAACTGTTCAGAACATAAACATAATAGTCTTGACAGATCCAAATAAGTGTAATGAAATAAATTATTGATATTATTTGTAAGTATTTTAGAATTAATATTATCTTTACATGAAATGTATGCTTAATTGATGGATTTCAGATATTTTAAACTGTCCAAATAATCAGATAGATAGCAATTGTTTTAAACATTTCTATCACAATTAAAATGCAGATTTGCTTTTCTCAATATCTTCATTATTTGAGAATAAAATGAGGTATTCATTTTTTGATAAGTTGGTATTAACATTCTATTAGTACCTGCATAATATCTGCTGTGTTTCATAGCAAATAAATTGCTATGAAACACAGCATGCTTCAAGTTTATATTCATTAACAAGAGTAATTTAATGTTCTTTACTACTTATTTTATTATTACAACTCGTTACTTTATGAATTCAATAAACAAAATTTAAAAAGAAATTAACAAACATACAACAATTGTTAAAATATAGCAATTTTCTTGGTTTTACCAACAAATTGTTAGAATATTTTTTATTTTGTGTACTTTAATAAGCAGAGCATTAGAGGCCTACATTTAAAATATAAGGGGAAGGAAACTCAGAATGAAATGTTGCTACAAATAAAATGACTTTTATGTTAATAAGTTATTTTGACTTAACAAAAAAATTATATCAATAATTTAAAACTATTTCAAGGATTCTTTTCCTGCCAGTTTTCCAATAACAGTCTTTTTATTTTCGTTCAAGTAAAAACATTTAATTTCATATAGATTTGTATAAATAAAGAAAAAGAAGTCATCTTTTAAATTTTTTCATACAAATATGTGAATTTATTTTCTGATTTTCAATTAAAGTTCATGGTTACTTAACATCACAGATAAGAATATTACATCGAAAGGGACAATGGTTTATTATGGTCTTATTGCATAGAATTATATAAAACTTTATATTATTATGGGCCCACTTTCATCTGAATATTTTATTCAAAATGCAAAAAATAATGTTTATAATTCAGTTATTTTGACAAATTTACCAAAACAAGTTGGCAAAAAAAAAAAAAAAAGCTTCTACCAGTCAAGTAAGTACATTAGCACAATTTACAATAATTTATAATTCTGAATAAGATTTATGAGTCCTATTGCCTATCAAAAGGATTTTCAATAACTGATTGATGATTCACATGTATGTAGCACTGGTGAATGAAATATATAAAATAAGCTGCATAAATCAAAAGAAATTTTAAATCTTTAAATGATGTAAAAGATAAATGTCAAAGCAAATTAATATGAATTGATTTCTCTGTATCATTCAACTATATACAGAGTTATATATAAATTTATGAAACTCTTTATTATGCATTCAAATTTCTTTATAAAAATTTCCAACTTCACTTATTATAAACACAAATGTTAGGCAACTTTTTCCAGTGAAATAAATACTCGATAAATTCTATAAGGAAACAACAAAAGGAATAACTTTGCAGTATATTTAATAAATAAAGATAACTATATAAGCTTACAAACATACCACCAAACAAAGCTTTTGGTAAACACAAAGGCAGTTTTCTGGATGCAGAACAGAGTATTAAGTACTACCTAAGACAGCTATTATACTGATATTTTTTGACACAACTCAGAAACACATCTCTACTCTGATAACTATTAACCAGGATATGTTTTTAAAATATTACATCCTGAAAAGTCATGGTGTTATTGCATAGAATAGCAATGAAACTTTATATTATTTTGAGACAACTTGTGTCTGAATATTTGAATCAAAATGCAAAAACAATATTTATAGTTCAGATATTTTTACAAGTTGACAAAAAAAAAAAAAACTTATACCAGCCAAATAAGTATATTAACACAATTAACAATATACTTTTATTTCATTTATAATTTTTAATAACATTTTAAGAGTCTTATTGCATATATAAAAATGTTTTTCTGCAACTGTTAAATGGTTCACATGAATGCAGTGTTGATGAATGACTTATAGGAAATATCAACATAAGATACAGAGACTGAAAGACATTTAAAATGTTTAATACTGTAAAGATTTGTCAAAGCAAAGTAAGCTGAACTAATATTTCTGTAAAACACAACTATATACAGAAGAATACATTAATTTATAAAAATGTTTATTAAGCATTCAAATTTCTTTATGGAAACATAACTTCACATATTTAGAAACAAGAATGCTAAGCAATTTTTTTCCACAGAAATAACTGCTATAAATTTTAACTAAATTTTATAACGAACAATATTAGACAACTCTGCAGTATATTTAATAAATAATGGTAAATATATACATTTAGAAACATGCAAAAAAACAAAGCTATATTACAAAGACAATTTTCCTGATTCGTAACCAAGTATATAAAATACTGACGCATGCATATCAAAAGTATTAAAAACTTATTATCATACACATGGTATTTTGGCAAATTCATAAAAAGTTTCCATTACACAAAAGAAATAATTTATACAGTTTTCAAGATGTAAGAATTCTGAATATTTTAAATTTAGTTGACCAATAAGAGATTTGCATCTTTTGAAATAAAAATCATATAGCTCATAAAACAAAATAAACAATTCAGCAAATTTAATAAGTTAGAAAGAGGTAGTTCTTAATAATAGAAGAGTGTATATCAATGCATAGGCTGAAACTTTTATACTGCTGAAAATTTTTACAATGATTCAATAATATAATTTTGAATTAGATTTTAAGAGTCCTACAGCATATCAAAATATTTTTCTGCAAGTCTTTAATGGTTAACATACATCAAATAGCTTCTTAATACCCAGAATGTAAAAACGAAAATACAGTATTGATGAATAAAGTGTACAAATTATCAGTATAAGCTGCATATATTTACAGAAATTTAAATTCTTTAATACTGTAAAAAAAATATAAAAAATCATGTTAAAGCACACTTAATTTCTCTGTAAAATGCAATTATATACCAAAGGATGCATTCAAACCATGTTCTTGAGGAAATTTCCAACTTCATACATTTATAAATAAAAATATGAAGCACATTTTTTCCCACTAAAAAT